>JAVJIF010028224.1:0-83343 GCA_038442645.1 Agave tequilana | reverse complement strand
GACCGGAGGAGGAGAAGGGCCCTCCATCGCAGAGGTTGCGACCTCTTTTTTCACTCATCTCTTGAGAGCCATTGAAGAACGAAGGAGGTTCTGGATTCTTGAACGAAGAAGAAGAAGAAGAAGAAAAGAGTCAAATACTCTGGAAAATTCAAAGAGAAGTGTATCCTCTTTCTCAGCCCGATCGGGCTTTTATAGGCTGATGATCGCCTAAAATGACGCCTCGAAAAGAGCACAGGCTGTCGTTTTAAATTAATTTGAAACGACGCCTAAAGCGCCTTCCCGAGAAGCACTGATTCAGCCCCGCTAAGGGCTAACTCCGCCATAAGTCAAGTGCTGACTTAGCGCGATGTATCGATAACTTCACCGAAAAGCATGCCTAAGCTCCTCTAAAAGCACAGTCCGAACTTCGCAGAAAATTCATGCTAGCTTCGCTGGAAGCTCGTTCCTGATTCAGATAGGATTCTGTCTTTAACTTCGTATGAAGTTTAGCTCCGCGGACCAATTCAAGTGAAGGAGAAGCAAATCAGACAAGCAGAAACTAAACTTTTATTGATTTAAAAGGGAAGGTACATTGATACTACTACATCAATGTTGTGTTTCGTACAATAGAATCATTTGCTCAAAAGGCATACAAGTGGTCCTATCTACTTCCAAGCCTAACCAACTGGACACGAAAGGCCTTCCTCCCGCACAAGGCCGTAATCCTTCGCATAATGGCAGATTTTGCCACCAGAAAGCTGGATCTTCCGTAATCAAAATTGGCAAAGAACTGGTTACCACCAGAAGGCTGGATCTTCTTTGATGAAAATTGGCAATGGAGGATCCGAGACCTTACAGGTGACGTCCGCTTTCCCGAAGTGGATCATCTCGGATAAGCGACTACCAGCCTCGCCTCGAAGTGGATCATCTCGGATAAGCGACAGCCAACCTCTTCTGGGAACACACATCAGCTGCCCCAGTTTGTTCCTCCTGCTTAGGATTAAAGTTTCAACTGGAAAAGCAAGAGGCAAATCTCTGGTCTCTTTCATCAAGTCAAAAGATTGGCGAACATAGCTCACTGCAATGCAAACTGAAACAAGTTAGCAGTAAGTCAAAGGAAAAGCTGCAAAAACGCTAAGTCAAATTCTTTTGGCAAAGCAATTTATATCCGATTCAGTTGCAGTTTAACGATGCATTTCAGTTTCAGTTAAAGCAGAGGATAGCCTCGCTTGCACATTAATGATGGGCTAGCTCAGCATAAGTCAAGTCCTAGCCTCGCCTATATGGCTAAGCCAGACTGATCCTGAGGGACGCAGTTTTAGCCCCACTTATATGGCAAAACTGGCTCAACTTTGAAGAGACTAAGTCCCAATTACTGCCTATGTGGCGAACTTAGCAGGCATGCAGTGATCTTTAATCAAGTCAAAACGATAGCTTCGCCGGGAAGCTGGGCTGAAGTCCTTCTCTGCAGATCAGTCAGATAAAAATGAAGAACAAGGAAAATCAACCCTGAGGCAGCTGTTAAAGCCAAATTAAGGGAGATAAACTCCCTAAAAGTTATCAGTCATTGGTAAAGTCTCTGGATGACCAAGACTCACCGCTTCCTGGCCGGATAATGACCAGAGTGGGCATCCCCACTAGTTCAGAGATCTGAGTATCTCTCTCTAAATCAAGAGAAGATGAGAGCAGACCGCTTCTCTTCAGAGGACCTCAAGTGTCCTATTTATAGGCCTCATGGCCTGAGCGCGCCGCTGCCGCTTCAAGCATGGAAGCGCGAGCGGATTTAAGGCATTTATTGAGCCTTGAGAAAGGGAACGGTTTCCCTCGAAAACGTGTAAGGAAGAAATGATCTCCCTTTTAATGTGCATTTATTGAGCCTTGAGAAAAGGAACGGTTCCCTCGAAAACGCACAAGGGAGGAATGATCTCTCTCGATTAATGCAAGAGAGGTTATTCTAACCTCGAAAAAGAAGCAATCCTTCTTGTAACTGACCAAAAGCAGTTGGCCTCGGGAAAGGAACAACATTCCAAAGCGAACTTATTCCGGAAGCTACCCAGACGTGAAGCTACCCAGACGCGAAGCTACTCAGACGCGAAGCTACCCAGAGTCGCGAATCTACACGATTCTTTGGCAAATTTATCCCAAAGCAAGATTAAAAGCTAAGCTGAACTCAACCACCATGGCGACGTTCGTACTTCACATACCACCGGTCAAAGCAATTCAAAGTATTTCGAAGTCTGAGTTATTGCAGACTTTCGAAAACTTTGAAGGGGGTCTTGTTGACACTTTAAAAAAGATAAGATTCTAACTGGCCTGAACAATGTCCAAACTTGTTAATATTTACAAAAGATAAGTGACAGATAAGTTGACTGGCCTGAACAATGTCTAAACTTGTTGACATTACAAAAAACAAGTGACAGAGAAGCTGACGACCAATCCTGTACTTGTTGACATTTACAAAAGACAAGTGACAGATAAGCTGACGACCAGTTTTCACCCATCTTCGAGGGACAACAAAGCAACTTGGACTCTACTGATCTAGTGAAGCAGATAGTGAGCCGGATTGTCTCTAAACAGACCTCAGCAGGTCTAAGATGCTAACGCTTAGCATCACATGAGCCCAAAGGGATAGCCTCGCCTGAGAGGAAAAGATCATCCAACTTCGCCTTCAAGCCATTCAAAGCTCCGTCAGGAAGCTAACTTACAGCTTCACCTGAAGTCTCAGTTAACTCCGCAAAGAGTTAGCTTCGCTCGAAGCCACATGCAACCGCGCAGAAGGATGTTCGGTAGCTTCGCCACATATGTTATCTAGCTCCGCTGAAGAGCGTTCTTCTGACTTCGCCAGATGCTTCTTCCAGTTCCGCTGCAAGCTCGACGCGGGTGCACCGCTGCGGGTCCGTCATGGTCAACTTTGACTAATTAAATCTCCAGATGAGATCGAATCTAATCAGGATCAAGATTAAATCCAATCAAGATCAAATCTGAGATCAAATTTGGCAGTTGATTGCCATAATCTCTTGACTCTCCTAAAACGAGTAAGAGGATCAGGGAAAATCTTCTAATTATATGGAAAGAATCAAACAGATCAAGAGGATCAACGCAATCTGCTCCTTCTAGCTTCGCGGAAGCTAATCCTAGCCTCGCAGCAAGGGTACTTTCCAGATTTAAACAGATTTGATTCAATCTGTTTCCAGATTTTCAAGGGACAATTATACCCTACTCTCCCTATAAATAGCCCACCAGGGGCACAAGGAGAAGGACTCTCGACTCTCGACTCTCGACCAGGCAAAGACCTCCAGAGGAAGAGATGCAAGGACGTACAGATCGTGCGCACAGAGAGAGAGAGAGAGGCTAAACAGAGATCTATTTTCTTGCTTTCAAGAATTTAGAGACTTTAGAGAACTACTTCTCTAATCAGGGTGCTGATACCCTAATACTTTCCTTCCTCTCAAGGAATTTCCTGAACCAGGCGAGAAGGAATTCCTAAGTGAAGGTGGTTTTGAGAAGAAACAAGAGGGTTCTACCAACCTTCTGTTCTCCGATTCCCGAACCAGGCGAGAAGGGAATCTCATCGCTCGCATCGTCAAAGGGACAAAGTGGTCGCCCGCTGACCAGACTCCTACCGGCACACTTCACCAGAATCTCCAAGGAGATCTACTTGTAATCTTTTTAGAATACTTGTAATTTAGCTCCTCGACCCTTTTTTGTAAGTTTTTCCCTTTGCAAAATCAATGAAAAACAAGGAGGCCCCTATTTCAGGTAGCAAAATCATCTGATTTGGTTTCCGTCATTGAAGGGGCTTAAAGAGTTCTTTTAACTCTTAAGTCTCTTTTGAATGTGAACCGCCAACACGAGGCTCATGCCCGTGTTTGATCTTCAGACGCGGCTCTTGAATTGGTAGGCAAGACGCGGATTTGACGACCTCTGCGTCTTTGCTTCATCAACTTGAGTCCGTACCTTTTTGTTGAATGTGTGCCTCGTTGAGCCTTGCGTTTTAGACTCAATGCTCAGAATATTTCTAAGTATGGGGAGTTCAAACGCAGACTTCTTATGTTTCTCGCGTCTTGTAAGATCAAACGCGAGTTTTACTGAATTTTGCATCTGAGTCCGATACTTAGAAATTTTTTCTAAGTTATGAAATTTGAAATGCGGGCTACATACAAGCCTCGCATTTTTGATTCTAGACGCGGATTTTGCTGATTTCCATGTCTGGATTCATTTCTGCGTTTGACCCTCAAGCACTTAGCCATTTTCTTTTAGATTTCTGACCAAGTGTCATCTTCATTGCAGTGCGATACTCTTCTAGTCCTCTGTCTAAGAAGTGTCATTTTGGGCACGTAGGTGGCGCCGATAGAAATCTGACCTTCGTGCTTCAGAAAATCGCTCCTGTGACTTTCGGTAAATCAAAAGAGCGAAGGGAGAGGATCATCAAGGCCAGTATGGTGACCCTTCGGGACATTATCTCCGATGGATTGTTTGAGACGGATTACCATACTTCGTTACGGAAGCCTGCTTTCCTCTTCGGTGATGCCATTGACGAGGATGATAGGACTCTGCAAGACGGAGATTACAAGTGGCTTCGTTAGATAGGGGACAGGAGGTTCTTTCTTCCCAATATGGAGAGGATGTATTCCTTGTCCTATCTTCAGCACATGTCCGTTCATCGTGCGATGGATTGGGATTTTTCCCGGTTTGTCTCTGGCGTCTCTCTTGGCAGATTAGGTGCCAAGGAAGTATATTCTGCAGATCATGAGAAAGATGTTTTCGGTTTATTTCCCAGGTTAGTTAGGCCTGAGTATCCGAAGGGAGAAACCCCTCAGCTTGGCGCTACTTTCATCAACCAGTTTATGAAAGTTAGGGGTGATTTTCCCGTCGACTTTCGTTCGCTCAGATGGGTTCATTCTACCAACAAATCCTGGTGGGCTAGGATGGTTGGATTTGTGCTTGTTGAGCTCAGGGCTCTGCTGCAGAAGGTGGGCTATATCACTCGGTCAGAGCCGTACAGTATGGCCTCCGCAAAATTTTCACAATTTTTATGGTGTCCTGGAGCATTATAATCCTTTAACAGACACATTTTTTACTCCAGTCGGAGAGATGGGGCTCGCTCTTCATGAACTGTATGAAGTCTCGGGGCTTATATGGGAGATGCCCCTTATGAAGAACACGTCCCGACTTCTGAGGAGCTTCATCTTCTGAAGAAAGAGGATCCTCAGGTATATGAGACGTATTAGGAAGTGCTGTGCCACTTCCACATCTGCGGCCAAATATCCTCCTGGAGGAACAGGGGTATCAAGCAGATGTCTTGGGCGAGCTATCAGTTCAATGGCATAAATGAGAAGGATAGCCCGGTGATTAGTCTGACCCCTTGTATTGACGAGAAAATTGCTGAGAGGATCGATGCCTCTGCAAGCTCTTACACCACTGAGTCGAACGAAAACACTTTCAGACCAGATATGGTCTTTGAAAGTTTTCATCACCAGGCCCGAGTTTTCATTTCTGACCGGGCTCTATTGGCGGGCTTCCTCATGCTATGGCTGAAACGTTGAATGGTGCCAACACTACCACATGAAGTAATTGTTGTTGATGTAGTATACCCGACAGTTTTGCTTGCCCACGGAAGGTCTATCTGTAAGTTCACCTAGAGGGGGGTGAATAGGTGATGGCTAATCTAATGGTCACTAAATGCCAAATAATGCGGAAGCTAAAAACAATTATGACCAAATAAAACTTTTACACTAAACACCACGTATAACACAAGAGTGTTGCTGAATTCCCTGTGAAGGGCTCTGGACAAACTCCTCTAGATTCCCCTTGAATGGGTTGAGGTGCCGCGTTGGCTCTCTGGTTGAATACATGTGTTAGCAACAATCCCACGCAAGTATATCAATTAAGCACAAATGAATATATCAAGCATATAAAGATAGACAATAATTGAATGCAAGATATTAAACAAGGGAGAGAGAGAGAGAAAAGGCAATCGCAAACACAAAGGTATGTTTCGAGGTTCGAGCACACTTGCTCTACATCCCTGCCTTCGACACACAAAGGATTTCCACTATGTAAGATCCCAATGGATCTCTCCTCGGTGCCGCAACACCTACAAGCCCTCGGACTCCCTAGTCTCTTACACACGCAAACCCCACAAGCTTGCCGAGGCCGCACCTCAAACAAAGAGTTCGCACCCGAACCCTAAACAACCGCGAACACACTTGTCCGCCTCCTCAAAGAACAAATGAAGTCTTTGGTGATCACAACACTTTGATCACCTAAAAACAATCTCACTACAACCTCCTATAGGATGACTAGATCAATGGATGCTCAAGTGTTTGTGTGAGAAAACAAGGAAAGAATCTTTGGTGAAAACTCAAGAAAATCTCTTTTACACTCTTGATAAACTCTCCTTTTAATTGAAAGTATTGGCTCTAATTTTGTGGAGAAAAACCTCTGGAATGAATGGGAAAAACTGGCTCTAAGAGTCTCCAAAATCTTAGCTTAAAACAATGACCAAACCCCAAATTTATAGGCCAGAAAAATATAGCCGTTGGGGTCTGTCAGGCCTGCCGGTCGACCCAAGCGGTCGACCGCCAACGGTCAGAAATCCGACCGTTGGAGCCACGGTCGACCGCCTGGGTCGACCGAGCCACTGGAGCAGAGAGTCGAACTCTCTGTCGGTCGACCCGTACGGTCGGTCGAACTTTCTAGAGAGCAGAGCTCTCTGGAGCGGTCGACCCGTACGATCGGCCGTCCTCCAGTGCACAAAGGCGTGCACGTCTGTGCACGTCGGTCGACCGACTTCAGGGTTAGTCGACTATAAAGGTAGCAAGTCGACTAGCTGAAGCCTGAAAACAGATTTTCTGGGATTTAAAACTAAGTCTTTTGGTTCACATAAAATCCCATAAATACATAGAAATTTTACGAAAATAGTTTTACCAATATACTATGATATACAAACATGCTTGCACAAAATCAAGGCATGTTATAAAATATTGGACTATTTTTGTAACATGAAAATATTTGGCTCATGATAAAAACTGTTTTTTCCAAAACAATATTTTTCCAAAACATGTTTTTCTAAATCTTCATCAAATACAAAAACAAGATATACTTTTAAAGCATAGTGTGTATGGATATGATCCACTACACAATCAAGATGAAATATCTATATTTTTTGGCATTAAGCATAAACTTGGTTTTGGTTGAAAGATGTAAACATGAATATCAAAAACAAATAGTCTTTTATCACAAAGAAAAATCTTTTCTAAACTAAAAAATCTTTTATGAAAACAATTCTATCAAGAGTGTGTGCGCATATGTACTTGAGCAATCCACCACTATTCTATCCTTTACATTTTTAACTAAAACAAAAACAAAATCATATACCTAGACACAAGTCTTCATCTTCTTGAAGTCTTCACTTGAAGGCTTCTCATCTTCTTGACTTGGTCCAAGCTTGATCCAAAAGCTCCTTGGATCACACCGTGCTAGCTTCAAATCTTGACATTTTATCCTTTGTTGAGCTATGCACCTACTAAGATCTTGATAATGAATCTGTCACTAATTAAACACAAGATCATTAGTAAACATAACTTCATGAGTTGATCATCATCAAAACTAGGGAGATAGGCCTTTGGGCCAACAATCTCCCCTTTTTGATGATGACAAAACTCATGAAGTTATATATACATGGATTAAAGTAAAGCTTCAAGGAAGCTCCCCCTTAACTTATGCATACCAAATAAACAATAGATATGGCAATGAGGCACATGAATATGTATGCAAGTATGGAGATAAAACATGCAACAAGCATAAATCAAACTCTTTTTCTCCTATTTGCAATACAAAAATATATATGCATAAACATAAATCTTATTCAACCATGCATATAAACTCAAAATCTTTCTCCCCCTTTTGTCAATCATCAACAAAGGGTTCAAAGTGAAATCAAATCAAACAAATTTTTCTCCCCCTTTTTGTCAAAAGCAAAGAGATCAAGAAAGGGTAATACAAATCAATCAATAAAAATTTATATGCGATATACATTCATGAAGAGGAAGACGCTAAGTTAGCTTCCCTACACATATGCATTACATGAAGAAGGGATGACAAGCCCTAACTCACATAACACATATTATGTAATGCATAAGAGAGATGTGAAGCTCCCCTACACACGTATATCATATAAAGAAGAGTTGTCAAGCTCCTCAATTTATAATATACTCAACATGAATCTATATGTAAGAGAGATGTTAAGCTCTCCTTGCATATAGGCAATACAAATAAAAAATTTTGAATTTTTCTTATCAAACAAAATTTTGAATTCTCTCGATAAAACAAATTTTGAATTTTGATATCAATTTTCAAAATGATCAATTGTAAAATAGTGATCAATAGTAAGATAATGATCAACCATATTGATACCAATTTAAAAAACTAATGCATAAGCTTGAAAAATAAGATTTGAATTTAGCTTAGCATTAATAACCTTTGTGCTTTAAATATGTAAGACAATTTTAACTAGGCACAAATATCACATATATGTATGAAAAAGGGAATACCAATAGAAATTGATATAATTTGAATTTGAAAGCATGCATACATATAATCAAAACATGAGTATATACAAAAAGAATAATCATATTGATACCAATTGAAATGATCCAATGATACCAATTGACATAAGGTAAGTTCAAGTGTATATCTCATTGTATAATCTACCACAAAAAAAAAAAATTTTTAAAAAAAATTATATTTCAAGGTATATGTATGTTTTGACAACACAATAAGTATACATACATATCCCTTAAACACAATTGAGTCCATATAAATAGATTTGCATTAAGGGCAAATGACTCAAGAGGTATACATGTATATCTTAAAGTTTGACAAAATACACATATACATGAAATGAAAGGCACATGATCATAGCACAAATCCAAAATGGGAATACAAGTTTAAAAATGTATGGATCATCAAAACCAAGCAATACAAGCACATTTCATGGGTTCAAATAAGCATTCAAGCCCAAATATAAATAGATTTATTTGTGGCCCACGATATGTACAAGTATAAATCCTAGTGTTGACAAAAACTAACATATAAACTAATATTCAAATCATGAAGCATCAAATAAATTTTGAGAAAAATAGAATCATGTGTCAATCTCAAAAACTATTTGAAGAATAAATAACTAATATAAATTGTTTTTTGAAAAACTAGTTAAAGATCCTTCAGATATATCAAATCTTATGTTTTTCATAAACATAACTAGACACACAAAAATTTAAGCACTCATGGTCTATAAGGCTCAAAAATGATTTTAACAAAAGTGTGAGTGTTAAACGATCATGTAACTAGCATTTTTATGAAAATAGTCAATGAAGCTCAAAAAGATCATAAGTCACATTTTTTTTTTAACAATTTAACTCAAAATCATTTTTCATAAAATCAACAAACTTCTAGGTATATGTATGATTTATCCAATTCTAACAATATGCATACATATCCTAAATAAAAGAGTCTATTAATGATGTTTGCATGAAGGCAAGAGACTCACGGGTATACATGTATATTTATTAAATTTGAATTAAAAATACATATACATGAAGTAAAGCACAAAGATAGGCAAAAAATGTATAAAAGAGAATCATCAAAACTAGTCTATATATATGCATATAGTGGATACAAATGAGTATGAAGTTCAATTATATATGAATCAATTGTAATTCACTATTTGTATATGTATACATGCAAGTTTGACATATTCTACATCTAAGCATATAAATACCACATGAAGCACACAAAAATATGAACATGCTATGAATATGATAAATGAACTAGCATGAATATAAAAAGTAGGAGTTTAGAGATTGTTACCAACTCCAAAGCTCCAAATATGGTAGGTTGTCCCACCAAGCTTCCTTGATAGTGATGCGTCTAAGATGTGCCCATAAAGTCCATTGCATCCACTACCAAGGCACCAAATCTCTCACGTCTTGAGAGATCCCTCACCTACATCAAAAACATGGGGTGGGGGTTTTGGTATCCATTTTTTGCTTGGGTCCTTTGGGGTTAGACTTGTAAGGAACCCAAAATCTTTTATTAGCAAAATTAAAATGATCTAACCTATCATAACAAAATTTTGCTAAGTGGCCTTTGTGGCCACAATGTGTACATATGTACACCTTAGTATGCTTATGTGAGTGTATGATCATGGTGTGCAACATAAGCATGATGATGTGCATGAATGGATGGAGTTTGTTTTTTTGAAAACAAAGACTCCAATTTAGTATGATTGAATGCACATGTGCTCAAATTAGAGCTCAAACTATCTATTTTATTTTTCAACATATTTATCTCATTAGTGGTGGCATGTAAAGCATGATGAGATAAAGAATCATTTTTCTTATTTCTTTTAGAAACAAATTCTTTTTCCTTTTCAACAAATTTTCTTTTCAAAGAGTTATTTTCTTGCAAAACACTTTCTCTTTGTTTTTTCACCAAATCAATTTTATTTTTCAAAGTAGTGTTCCCTTCACATAAATCATTCAATTTTGAAAGTAAGAAAACATTCTCATTTTTCAAATCTTTATTTTCTTTTTCTAAGCATGCAATCTTAGATTTGAAAGAATCATTTTCTTTAAGCATGCAATCAAAATCCTTTTTCAAATTTTTGTTATCTTTTTCTAAACATGCAATGTTACTTCTAAATGAGTCATGTTCTTTATGCATGCAAGCAATGTTCTTTTTCAAATTTTTGTTATCCTTTTTAATCATGTCATATTTATTAAACAATAATTGACAAAATGTAGAGAGCTCTTCATATGACATGTTATTATCCTCATCCTCGGGTTCGTAGTTACCTCAAGGGGGTTATCCCCTTGGACCATGTAGCACAAGTTGGAGGTGTTGCTTCCAACGTCCGAATCGCTCCCGGCATAGTATAGATCCTTTTCGCCAAGAGAGGTGATGATGTTCCAAGCTACAAAAGCCGATTCAACATTAGAAACCCTAGATAAATAATCATCATTTAGGGTTGATTTAAGAGCATGAAGGGCTTTTGAGTTAGCCTCAAAATACTTGCTATTATTAACATAAGAATCATTAGTGGTAGCAAGATATACATGAATGCCTAAGGCCTTGAGGTACAATGACATCTTAACCTTCCAAATTTGGATATTAAGAATGTCAAAAGTGGGTGGTGACATGAAATCCATGGTGTGGGTACAAATAATGTGATTAGCCTAAAATGAGGATCTTTAACTCTAGGTTGTTAGACCCAAATCAGAGTACCAAGCTCTGATACCAATTGTAAGTTCACCTAGAGGGGGGTGAATAGGTGATGGCTAATCTAATGGTCACTAAATGCCAAATAATGCAGAAGCTAAAAATAATTATGACTAAATAAAACTTTTACACTAAACACCACGTATAACACAAGAGTGTTGCCGAATTCCCCGTGAAGGGCTCTAGACAAACTCCTCTAGATTCCCCTTGAATGGGTTAAGGTGCCGCGTTGGCTCTCTTGATTGAATACAAGTGTTAGCAACAATCCCACGCAAGTATATCAATTAAACACAAATGAATATATCAAGCATATAAAGATAAACAATAATTGAATGCAAGATATAAATAAGGGAGAGAGAGAAAAGGCAATCGCAAACACAAAGGTATGTTTCGAGGTTCGAGCACACTTGCTCACATCCCCGCCTTCGACACACGAAGGATTTCCACTATGCAAGATCCCAATGGATATCTCCTCGGTGCCGTAACACCTACAAGCCCTCGGACTCCCTAGTCCCGTACACACGCAAGCCCCACAAGCTTGAGGCCGCACCTCAAACAAAGAGTTCGCACCCGAACCCTAAACAACCGCGAACACACTTGTCCGCCTCCTCAAAGAACAAATGAAGTCTTTGGTGATCACAACACTTTGATCACCTAAAAACAATCTCACTACAACACTCCTATAGGATGAGTAGATCAATGGATGCTCAAGTGTTTGTGTGAGAAAACAAGGAAAGAATCTTTGGTGAAAACTCAAGAAAATCTCTTTTACACTCTTGATAAACTCTCCTTTTAATTGGAAGTATTGGCTCTAATTTTGTGAAGAAAAACCTCTGGAATGAATGGGAAAAACTGGCTCTAAGAGTCTCCAAAATCTTAGCTTAAAACAATGACCAAACCCCCAAATTTATAGGCCAGAAAAATATAGCGTTGGGGTCTGTCAGGCCTGCCGGTCGACCCAAACGGTCGACCGCCAATGGTCAGAAATCTGACCGTTGGAGCCACGATCGACCGCCCGGGTCGACCGAGCCACTGGAGCAGAGAGTCGAACTCTCTGTCGGTCGACCCGTACGGTCGGTCGAACTTTCAAGAGAGCAGAGCTCTCTGGAGCGGTCGACCCGTACGGTCGGCCGTCCTCCAGTGCACAAAGGCGTGCACGTCTGTGCACGTCGGTCGACCGAGCCGGTCGACCGACTTCAGGGTTAGTCGACTATAAGGGTAGCAAGTCGACTAGCTGAAGCCTGAAAACAGATTTTCTGGGATTTAAAAGTAAGTCTTTTGGTTCACATAAAATCCCATAAATACATAGAAATTCTACAAAAATAGTTTTACTAATATACTATGATATACAAACATGCTTGCACAAAATCAAGGCATGTTATAAAAGATTGGACTATTTTTGTAACATTGAAATATTTGGCTCATGATAAAAACTATTTTTCCAAAACAATATTTTTCCAAAACATGTTTTTCCAAATCTTCATCAAATACAAAAACAAATATACTTTTAAAGCATAGTGTGTATGGATATGATCCACTACACAATCAAGATGAAATATCTATGTTTTTGGCATTAAGCATAACTTGATTTTGGTTGAAAGATGTAAACATGAATATCAAAAACCAAATAGTATTTTGTCACAAAGAAAAATCTTTTCTAATCTAAAAAATCTTTTATGAAAACAATTCTATCAAGAGTGTGTGTGCATATGTACTTGAGCAATCCACCACTATTCTATCCTTTACATTTTTAACTAAAACAAAAACAAAATCTTATACCTAGACACAAGTCTTCATCTTCTTGAAGTCTTCACTTGAAGGCTTCTCATCTTCTTGACTTGGTCCAAGCTTGATCCAAAAGCTCCTTGGATCACACCGTGCTAGCTCCAAATCTTGACATTTTATCCTTTGTTGAGCTATGCACCTACTAAGATCTTGATAATGAATCTGTCACTAATTAAACACAAGATCATTAGTAAACATAACTTCATGAGTTGATCATCATCAAAACTAGGGTGATAGGCCTTTGGGCCAACACTATCGCCCTCCTTCCAGCAATGGTGGCCGGAATTCAAAGTGGGTTACGGGCTCTGATTAAAAGCCTGTGCCAAGTGGAGGCCATAGTCGACTCCGAGGGCAGGCCTAGAGGTTGATTCAGAGGGAAGGCCGAGAGTGAAGACGCCTAACCCCAGGATCGAGCTTTCATATACGTACTTGATGGCTTGGTACGTTATGCACTGCCCTTCATTGCTGACGGCGGTGCCTCTTTCTGCAGGTTTTTTTCCCTTCGTGCAGAAGCTGAAAAATTCAAGTTGGTCTTACTGTTACATGTTCCATGTTCGGAAATGTATTCTGAACGCTTCGAACTATCAGCTCGACCGTTGCTTCCCCGAGATTGCTGGTGCATCTTACGGAGATAAATTCGTCGACCTTGCGGGACCAGATGATTTCACAAGGCTGCCATCGGGAGTCTTCTGGTGGCTGATTAATATTCGGCCTGGACATATGATCTTCCGGCAAGGGAATTCATGTACGATCGAGCCTTACATGCCCAGTCGTTTCGCTCGACAGTTCGACTATGATCAAATTTATATCGACAACCCCAACACTGGCCTCTGCTTCAGCGAAAATTTATTTGAAGGTGCCCGGGCATGGTACTATAGTGTGGCTGGAGGGACAAAAACTGTTTCAGCCTTCCTCACAAGACGCCCAATTGTTATACCAGCCTCAGCTTCTGTACCCGGTATTCCTTGGCTAGTAGGATGCCTGGTTTCAGAATAAATACCTCTTGCATTAAGAGCATCAAGGCGTCTTATAAGGACAAGTTGGAGTCCAACAAACGTATGCGAGGTATGGACAAATATCAGGCAGCTGAGAAGAAAACAGGAGAAGAAACGGGGATGGGACCAAGGGTAGCAGCAGTACCCAAGGGGCAGCCTGCTAAAAAGAGTCGGGAGGCTGTGTCCAAACGTTCCCACGGCTCTGCTTCCAAGGGTGAGCCTATCCCGAAGAAGCCTAGGAGGGAATCGGAGGCTGAAGCTTCAATGCCCAAGGTAGTTCCATCTACTGTTGAGGAGCAGGGGGAGGAAGAAGAAGAGGAAGAGGAAGTCCCCATCCTTCGTCCTCGCGGTCTACGCAGCAGAGGCCCCGTGATCTTGAAAGAGGGGAAACTCGCGGGTGAGCCCGTCATGGCTGAAGAGGTCGAGTGACCCGAAGTTGACTTGGTGGGCAGGGATGACGTTGAGATTCCGGGGGTCTCAACTCAGCCCGGGCCTTCTTCAGCTCATGGGAGAAGGGTGGAGGTGTAGCAGCCTGGGTCTCCCGGTGTATTGATGCCCACCGCGCGGTTATCGATCCCAGCTCTACTACTGGGGACTCAGTGGTAAGGTTTCGATTGCTGAGACCTCTTGTGTTGAACTGTCGTCTTCATCGTCCGAAGAACATGGATATTATTCTGGCGAAGAAGTCAATTTTGGCGATGAATCCGCTCTTCCTGATACGAGCAAATTCTCGCATATCTTGGAGGAAGAGATACAGGGATATGACCCTGTGACGGTTTCGCCGATAGCAATGATTGCTGCTACTGCAGGTATTTTCCTTGTCTTCTTGAACTGGTTCCCTATTAAGTTAGGAATGAGTCCTAACATTTCCTTTTGACTTTCTGCTGCAGGGTTGGCTGCTGGTGGTGAAACCACAACTTCTTCTCATATTGAGGAGATGATCTAAGAGCTGGCCCAGCAGGAGGGTCTTGAGGCTCCTGTTACCGGAATGCCTCAAGAGAGTGCAACCGTCGAGGTCGGGGAAGCCTCATCCCCACGTGACCTATCCAGGAATTTGCCATCTTCAGATCCTCAACTTGGTAAGAGAATACTGACATATTGGATATTCTCCTTTTTATCGTTACCACTGACATTTTAATGTTGTGATTTGCAAAGAGCACTGGGATAGTTCAAGTAGAGAGTCCTGCGGCAAGCATTGGCACAGAAGATAGCACAATTCAAATTTCGGCCGGGGAGCCCAGTGCCGTAGAGTTTGCTATTGTTTCTGTTGCAGTGGAAGCTGCTACAAAAATAACTGTCCCGAAGGTATCGGTGACTACCTCAATATCTGACGAACTTATTGTCGGCCTCACTCCTGCGCAAGTTGAACTGGTTCCCGTCTCTCATCCTGTCATGGAAAAGTGGTCGGGAGTACATCAGTAGGGTTATCTCCAGCTAACGACATCATGGAAGAGCTAGCCTGTCAAATGGTGCAACAATTTCTTGCTTCCATGAGGTCCTGTGTTGACCTGATCCTTTCTGGGGGCAGTTCTTTTGAGTTTGTCCGGGACTTCTCGAAAATCAAATCGAGAACATTGGTCATACTGGGAGTCCTTCGCAGGCTAGGGTGTGTCTGGTGCTGGTTGAGCAGCTGGGGAGCCACTTGAAGGAGCTCAAGACTCTGGAGAGTGCTGGCTCAGTAGATGAGGCTCGGTCGACACTGAGTAAGCTTCTTGTCGCTCAAGAACATGAACGAAAGGAGATGGAGGAACAAATAGCTAAAGAGGCCCGCCATCTCCAGCATTTTCAAGCTGACCACCAAAGACTGATTGGTGATTCCAAGGAATCTGAAATGTCATACAGAGTGCAGAGCAGGTTATAACCACTGCTCGAATTACCATTGCCAGGGCGCAAGCCTTGATCGAGACCAATGAGCACAAACTTGTTGCTGCTAGAGAAAGGCTGGAGGAGCTGGAAACAGTCAGGACACAGGTTGAAGAAAACCTCTCTGCTCATTCCTCCAGATTGGAGCTTCTTCAGGCGCAACTGGCTAAGAAGAGATTTTTGTCCGAGGAGGAGCTGCGGGTCCAAGCTCTGGTGGAGGCTGAAAGGGCACGTCTGCACGAGATGCATCGCCTCCGGGAACAAATCTGTTCTTTGGCGAAGCAGGATTATTAACCTTCTTCTTCTTTTTATATTGTTCACCCTTTTTTTAACACTCCATTTGTCAAATAAGAGTGTCTGTATTACTTTTATCATTTTTGAATCAAATAATAAAAGTCTTCATAGTTTTGTTTCATCTTTATCCTTTCAAATTCTTTGCTAGTTGTAGATGAACTCAGTTTTCATAACCGTAATCCTTGACTGTTTGTGAAAGCGTAGTTTTTAGTCGACCATGAATAACAAACTCAGACTGAACTGAGTTCTTGAGCGAGACGCGGCTCTCATTTGTAGTGAAAACGCGATTCTGGGAAACACGACTCTGACTCGCTAACGGAGACGCCGTTCAGGCTCACCAAGGAAGACGCGCGAAATTTTCTTTTTGATAAGGACGCGGCTCTGGCTCAAAGACAAAAAGGCATTATTCTGAAACGTGAATTGTGTTCTTCAGTAAAGGGAACGCGGCCTTCATACTTATGGAAGGACGCGGATTCATGGACGTGGCCCTTGATTCTGTCAGGATGCAGAATTCAGGATGTAGTAGAGACGCGGTCTTGGGCTCCTCAAGACTGACGCACGGATCTCAGCTAGTTGACGCGGACGCGGCATTGGCTCAATAGAGATGCGGCTCTGGTCCCTTGATAGGGCGAAACTCAGGCTGTGTTGAATTTATGATGGAGATGTGGCTTTCATCTTACAGTAGAGGCACGGTTTTGGGCCCCTCAAGAATGGCGCGCGAGCCTCAGCTGGTTGATGAGGGCGCGGACTTCAGGATGCATCTTTTAAGTCTTATGAATGAGTGTGAACTCAAGATGCAATTCGGTGGACCCAGCTTGTTGAGGAGATACGACTTTAGACCACTTCAGAAGACGCGGTTGTGGCCCCTTCAGTAGGAATGAAAGGAACGCAGTCTTCGAGTTCCTGAAAGGACGCGGGTTTCAGGACGCGACCTTTGAGTCTGCGCCTGACGCAGCCTCCTAAGCGTCACATGCAGCCCTTCCTAAAGATCTTGTTAGATCTTTAAATGCCAAGTCGGTGTTGACGATCGGGGACTTGTGTCCTCTGATGTTTCCCGAAGCGGCAATCCACGCGTTAGCTCCTTATTGGGCTTTGACGTTCGTGCAGGAATTAAGGCTGATGGCTCTGATTTTTACGCCATTAATTACAGGCCTTATGGCTTGCCTATAATAGGCCTCTCCCCCTTAACAGTCGATTATCTAGACTATTTTCTTTGCGAGCATGCGCTCTGAAGGTCTTCGTCTTGATTTGTCTATCTTTCCTTCAAGGGGATGTGTTCCAATGAACAGCAAGAACTCGAAGCTTCAATGCTTTCTAAACTCAAAGTTTTTGTGCTTTCCTTTAATCTTCTCCCAAGATTATCGCTGTCAAGTGATTTCAAGATCAAAAAGCATCACTTTAAATACCTTTTACGGTTGCGTCTTGATGCATAAAGTTCAACCTCTAGAGGGTTCTTCCGCGGGTAGGAACCGCTTGTCGCCATGAAATACTCAGTCCCGCTGAGTTTTTTTTGTTTCTTGCCCCTCAAAGAGATTCGATCTCTTGATCTTCACTTGAAGTCTGACTGATGCGCCCGTTATTCGAAAGTCGCGTCTTTTAGACTTCTTAATGAAGCACGAGTCGATTGACCTTGGATTTTAACTGAAAATCCTTTGAATGCGAATGTGATGAACTCTGTACTTGGATCTTGAGACGCGAGCTTTGTACGCAAAGCTCGCGTTTGAGGTTCTTGATTTAAAGAATCTTAATTCTTTCGAGGCCCTTGGGTGGCAACTCCCGTTTCTCAAACGCGGGTGTGGCGACTTCTGCGTCTGGTCTACCTTGCGTATCGTATTTTGGACGCGGGTCTAAAATCAGACTGCGTTTCGATCTGTGCGCGTCTGAAGTCCACAACTTCAACCACGTCTGCCCCTAAACTTTTCTGTTTCTGACTTAACAGAATTTTAGGCCTTCTGTACCGGTCATCCCCGCGTCTGAAGTTTACAACTACAATCGCATTTACCCTTCAGCTTTTTTATTTCTGTCTTAACAGAATTTTAACCTTCTGGTTTTTATTTCTTACAGATTCTGGCAATCTCAGTCGGCTTTTTGCATCTTCGTTGGGCCCTTGGGAGAATATTTTGACCAGCGAACTTGTTCGATGGCCGAGCACTGGAGAAATCAAGGCTCCTCTTCATGGGCGAGGAGGATTTGCTCGACTGATAACATCCGTCAAGACCTTATTGGACATAATGCACCAGTATTGCCCCGGTTTGTCATGGTCACAGTGGGTATGGTGGTGGATATGGTGGTGGGTATGGTCCTCTTGCAGGTCTCGGAAAAGAGGAAGTCACTTGTAAGGTCTCGGATCCTCCCTTCACTAATCTTACCCCCAGAAGTGACATCGATGAAAAACCCATGCTCATTAGATGACTTCCTGGTAGTGGAGATGTTCATCAACGAAGGATCATGGCCCACACCAGTTGGTCGGGTGGAATCAGAAGGTTCTGCTGCATTTCGACCTCAAGAAACACCACTGTTCTCGGTCAGCGATGGGCTCCTTCAATGTTTACATCATGCATCATGATGTAATCAGCATCCGATCGTCTCAACATTGCTCAGTCTTTCTTCGGCGCTCTTACAAACATCTTGTATTTGGAGTGGTGAAAATGCCTCAAGGAGTGAGTGCAACCTTTTACTAAGAGAGAGGGACTTCTTTGTACTCATTTATTGTAACACTCAATCTTATTGTATAAGAGAGCGTCTTGTATCACATTCATATGTTTAAATATCAATAAAAGTGACACTTTTCTTGTCTCCTTATATGTCTTGAATTTCCCCTCTTTTTTTTTTGAAAATCAGACAAATAGGAGTAAGGATCTTTGACTTGCTAAAATGTGATAATAATCTTAATGAGTCAAAGGGGAAAAATCCTGTTTCAGGAATTCAAGAACACTGTCAGAGGTGTGATATTAACTTGACAGGAGTAGGATAGTTCTTGTGGACCTGCCAATCTATAAATGAGAATGACAAGTGGAATTTGTACCCCCATGGAGGATTACAAATGAGTTTTCATCAGAGGTTTAGTATTAACTTGACTAAGACTCAGTTGGGGATTTAATGAAAACACTGTTAGAGATGTAATATTAACCTAACAACGTTTTTAAAGTAGACTTGTTATTCTGTTGACAAGAATAACAAGTGAAACTAGACCCGCGAGGGATCTAGGAGAACTTTTACCGTTAGAGGTGTGATATTAACTTAACGGGTTGGATTAAATCTTGTCAGAAGTGTGATGTTAACTTGACAAGGATGTAAGTCAGAGGTGTGATATTAACTTGACTCAAGAGTGTTTCAGCTTCATTCAGGAAAACTGAAAACATCACTGTCATAGGTGTGACGTTAAACTTGACAGTGAATGTAATGCTAGAGGTGTAATTTTAAACTTGGCATGGTCATCTCGACTTCGATAATGAGGTTCGAGGGAAAGTCAATGCCATAGGTGTAATGTTGAACTTAGCAATGAACTGGACGCTAAAGGTGTGATGTTAAAGTTAGCATCGCTCATCTCAGCTTTAATATGAAAGCCTGAGGAAAAGTAACTATCAGAAATTTAATATTGAACTTAGCAGCAACTCAATCACTGTTAGAGGTGTAGTGTTAAACTTAACAGTAATTTGTCAGAGGTGTGATGTTAACTTGACAATAGTCAATTTGCGGTATGAGCAATTTTGAGGATTTGTCATTCTATTGATGATAATTGACAAGTGAAGTTTGAAATGTCAGAGGTATAGTGTTAACTTGACAAATTTGAAGACTTGCTACTCCATATAGAGTTGAGACAAGTAAAGTTTGTATTTGCTGGGGAGCATTGAAGTTTTTCATTGTCAGAGGTATAGTGTTAACATAGCAATGATTGCATTTGCGGACCTACCCTTCGATGGAAGAGAATTGGTAGGGGATTTTGATAGAAAAGTGAACTGAACTGTCAGAGGTTTAATATTAACGTGACAACTGTTGACTTTCTGGAGACATGAAAATTTTGCCGTTAGAGGTGAAGTATTAACATAAAAGCGAGTATTTTTAAAGAGTTTTGTTATCAGAGGTTTAATATTAACTTGACAGAATCCAGTTCATTTCATGAAGGAGATGAACACCGGTATTTTTCGTGATCCTACCATTCTGTGGGTGAGAATTGGTAAGAGATTTTGGAGGAGAGAGTGGGATCAAGACCACTAAGATTTTTAGCAAACCCTCAGCTATCAAGAGATTTGGTGTGCCTTTACCAACTACCGTTTGAGTTGAGCTAGCCATGCTATTCCCCTCAGCAAAATAAGTTTTCGAAGACTTATGTTCGGCTTAAAAGCTAACATTTTCCTCTATCCTCGGCCGTCGGAGGCATCGGATGTTAATCAGAAGAGTAACTAATGCTAAAACCAAAGTTTCGCAATTTGTTTCTTTCTCAATATTTACATCAAGCATCATGATGCAACCAGTGCTCGATCTAGTAAGGGAAAGAAACTCTTCTTAGATCTAGAGTTTTGATCAGAAGTGCAGTATTAACTTGATCGGGAGAATCGCTCCAGTCAGAGTGCGAGTATGCCGATACACTCCTGATTCCGTGTCAGACTCGTCGGAGCTGACCACTGGTTGTTTTCTCCTGCTTCTGCTTGCCATGTTTGCAGTGATTTCAGGGTACTCCGCGTCAGAGAAGGTCCTCCTTTTGCGGGAGCGATATCTTTTAGCTGATCGGGAAGTTGGGGTCGAATGTTTGAATATCGAGTGTCGGCTCGCATGTGAACTGCAGCGGCACTCAGAGAGCATTGCTGTGATAAGCCGTTCACAGCAACAAGATGAAGTGATCAAATTAGCACTCCTCTTCCTTGTCAAATAATCTCTCAGGTCCGTAGGAGGGGGATCGAAGAGATTGGCCTCAGATTAACGAGGGCTTTTCAGCTTTTGAGAGCTATCCTTGCTTCGCAAAGCTGAGACGCAAGGTTCTGAGACGTGGAGCTCACGTCCTGTAAGATACGCAGCTCTCGCGTTTTGACTCTAAAACGCGAGTCTTGCGCCTCTGCTGAGAAGAGACGCGGTTCTCGCGTTGCTGATTATCGCATCTGGGTAGCGACGCTTGAGAAATGCAGGCCTTCTGGGTCCCACGTATAAATGTAGAGGTGCGGGTCTCGTGTCTCGGATGAGGGGCATGGACCTCATGCTGCTGATCGTCGCGTTTGAGAAGTGGAGCTTCAGAAACGCAAGCTTGTGAGCCTCACGTTTAGGTTTCCAAACACGGACTTCATGTGTCTGACATGATTCAGAAGAAACGCGGGCTTGAACCCCGCGTCCTACCTCTATTGGCCAGATAGTTATTCCAGCTTGTAGTTGACGCGCACATCGTCTCTGTCGTCGCTCAGCATTCCGGTTACGCCGTACGGGTTGATGGGAACCCCCGGTAACTTAGCACTGATGAAGGGGATGGGCATGAACGGGCTGAACATCAGCAATGTTAACCACGCGGTTCTCATGGGAGACGTTGACGCGGGCGTTACGTATGATGCGGTTAGCCACGACATCCTTCTTACCAGTCGCGTCTGAGGAGATCTCAGAGCAGACTCGAGAGCAAGTCCCCGAGAAGACTTTGCGGTAGACCCGCGCCTTAGGGCTCTTGGAGCCGGAAGAGAGGAACTCTTCATACTTTGCCTGGTTGAACTCCACGACAAGTGATTCGACCGTTTTTCCCATATAGGTGACGTCACCTTGCGCCACAACTTACTCGTCAGTAGAGAAAGTTGTCCCCAGCGGAGTCACCATCTCTTATTTGGTGGGAAAATTGAAGATCGAGAAGTAAATTCTATATTTGATTGTAAAGAAAGTTACAGCGGATCAATAATCCTCTTACAAGAGAGGGAAGATATTCAAGCTTGAATCTCCCCTTTGTTTAGTGCCGGGTTCTTGATGCGGCGGTGAAAAGTGAATCTTGTTTTCCGTTGACCGGGTGAACGTCAGGACCTTTTGAGAATCCTCTCTTTGGATAGTAGACGAAGTAACACAGCTTCTGTCCGCTAAGAATCTCAAAGAGAGTGTAGGCAAAAATGAACTTGTACGCAGCAAGTTGTTAGAAGAGTTGAACTCTCTCTTTCTTTTCAGCTGAAAATCTTGGTGTTTCTATGGCCTACAACCGAAGTTCTTTTTACCAAGAAGTATCTGACCCTTTTTTTTTCGATCGACCCCTCTTCTATAGCAAACTGGGCTATTTATAAAGGTTTCAGGGGGTGAACGTGTCCCCTAAAAATACTCCATAATGGGGGTTAACTCCCTCACTATGTAAGCAGTAATTAACCCAGTAATGAGGGCAGTTACAACTGAGACGCAGGTTTTGAGCCTTGTGTTTTGCTGCTGAAGTAATGCTTGAGAGACGCGGGTTTCCAGCTCTGCGTCAAGCTTCGCGTGAGACGCAGGCTTTGGACTCTGCGTCTTGGCACTGCAATAATGCTGAGACGCGGGTTTCAACCCTCGCGTCTTTGGTCTTCGCAGTGATGTCGAGACGCGGGTTTCAACCCTCGCGTCTTGGTGCTGCACTGGTGGCGATGACTAGCCCTGCGTCTGGAGTTTGGATTCTACTTTTTGACAACTTGTCTTCAGTGATTTTTAGACAGCCTACAACATGTGACAATTGGTGTTCATTGACATAATTAATAACAAAACCGAAATCTTACGCTGACAATGTAAACTGAACTTGATATATATGACTGATTGTGTACATCTAATATTACCAATGAACTGACTGTACACTTGACACCTGATTGGACATTTGATTTTATATTGACTAGCTTTATTACCTTCTATTCATGTTTTATATCTTATTTCTATTTTATTCCAGTATATATGTTTCATAATCTGCTCACATTTACATGCACATACACTTTTCTTTTTATTCTTACACATTCACTAGGAGTTCTGACTTCCTGGATTTACATATCCAGATCTGAGACTATTTATTGATGACCAAATATTTGGAGAGAATCACATGCACTTGAGGAGCCAGAGTCTCTCTCTTCCTGATTATCGGTATCCCTGTTCTTATATTCACATATCGTATCCAGTCACATTTCATATTTTTATTTATATGCTATCGTTGTGTTAGACATTATATGTATTATTGCAGTGATTTTTAGTGCCTTTATAGATGATTATACAGCTTGTTCAGGTTACTTTAGTCTTAGCGTGTATACGTAGGGCATTCTCCTTACATATATGCGTCGTCGACTCTCGTCACGACTCCGTTTTCCCGTATTTTGGGAAGCGGGGCGTGACAAGTGATTTTTACTTTCGTAGTAAATCTTAATCATTTTGTGTACAGTTGTGATTTAAGAAGTTGACCGTTTATTACCAAATCAACAGAAGACAGGATCCAAATTCAGACTTCGCATCCTTATCCACTTAGAAAGGAGAAAAATGACTCCTTTATATATATATATATATACATATATATATATATATACATATATATATATATATACATATATATATATATATATATAGGGGTTACTGTACCTCAGCCGGCAGGCTGAGAGAGTTCTCTCAGCCGGCGGACGTGGCAACATCATAGCCACATATCTGTCATAAATTTTAGCGGACAAAATATGAAAAATCCCGCCTAATTTAATGTCAGCCACTTCAACATTGTATTTTCCGAAAATACCCTCCCTCATAACTTTTTACCTTATGTAAAAAAGTTGCCTTTCAAAAAAATTTACAGCTCTAAAATTTCACCCGTTCATTCTGATCCAATTAGTTCTTTTGTTTCACAAATTTGATCCGTTTTTTTAAAAATATATTTGCAACACATAGCGCCAAAGAAATCATCCGCCGAGAAAGGTACTAAAAAAATGATATTTTTCAAAAATTTTTAGGGTTTGTGTATTTTAATAGTTTTAAATTTTTTCCAAATTTATTTCCGTTTAAGTCTTTTTATTTTTTTTTTAAATCTTGGTACCATGTTCGCAATTAAGAAAGAGATTTTGAAACTTTAGATGACGAATAAAATTTTAAATTTATAAATTTTGTAACACAACGATAAAGGTCCAATTTTTTCCAGTTTTTTCATTTCCTTCTATTTTTACTATGTCGCAGTATTTTCGAAAAAGTGATGTATATGTATGCGACCTTGCTAATATTTTTTTAAGGAAATTTTTTTCATACACTATATGTCGACCTCGGTCGCAGTTGTTAAAATTATAGTTTCAGATCTGTGCGACTTAGATTTTTTTTTTTTTTTGGACTTTTTCTTGTAGACGAATGCGATGTTGGTCGCAGTATATGAAATTTTCTTTTTTTTTTATTACATACTGACGACATGGGATCGCAGTTGTTTCAATATGAGTTGTAGTGTATTGCGACCATGGTCGCAGTGTATTTAACATCATTTGTTTTATCATTCTCGGGTCGCAGTTGTTTATGTTTGCACTATAGTCTTATGCGACCTTAGTCGCAGTGTCGACCCGGGTCGCAGTTGTTAGTGTTTGCAATGTAGTCTTATTCGACCTTGGTCGCAGTGTCGACCCGGGTCGCAGTTGTTTATGTTTGTACTGTAAATGACTGCGACCTTGGTCGCAGTGTCGACAACGTTAAATATTCTACTAATAGTCTTTATTGATGTTTAGGAATAACGAATATACTGTGACCAAAGTCGCAGTTAATAATTAAATTATTTACCCGAATAAAATTTTAAAATGAAGGTTGCGACTTTGGTCGCAGTTGCTGGCCGCAATCCTAATCAACCACACTGCGACCTTGGTCGCAGTTGCTGGCGGCAGTCATAATCAACAACAACACTGTGACCTTGGTCGCTATGAGTGTTAATACAAAGGAACCACCTACCTAACGTACTGCGACCTAAGTCGCAGTCCATGTACTGCGACCCTAGATTGCAGTTGCTGGCCCTCTTTATTAATAACAACACTGCGACCTTGGTCGCTGTATTAATTAGTATAAAAATGTGATAATTAAGGAACACTGCGACCATGATCGCAGTCTGTTGCCTTGACTTAATGAATTCTTATTTTCATTAATTCTTTTTTATAC
The DNA here is from genome assembly GCA_038442645.1 of Agave tequilana. Classification (NCBI taxonomy): domain Eukaryota; kingdom Viridiplantae; phylum Streptophyta; class Magnoliopsida; order Asparagales; family Asparagaceae; genus Agave; species Agave tequilana. The sequence continues at coordinate 58,081 of JAVJIF010028224.1, read as the reverse complement.
TTTAAATTCATTTTGAATTTTTTTTTTGTTGTTCGCAGCACGGTGTTGTATCTAAAAGTAAAGATCTGGAAGATCATTTCATTAAGCAGCAGCTGTTGAAAAACTGGAACCAAGATGTGCAGTTCATGTTCTTCCCGATCAATCACAAACATAGTGCCAACGATCCCGGATTTCACTGGACCTTGTTGGTATTTGATTGCCATACAGAAGAGTAAATTTTTTACAACTCTTTGGTCCCAGCTGAAAAAACTAGTATATTAAAGCTTTATCAAAAAGATGTAAGAATAATGGTGAGTTAAAATTTAATATTTCGATTACTAGAAAATTGCATTTAATTTGATTAGTACTGATTTATTTTCTATTGACATTGCAGAAAGAAAGATTATTACAGATTTTTTAGATTGATTTAAATAAATTAATGAGAAAAATAAATATAAAATACACAAGATGCCCCCAACAACCAAACGGTATATAAATTTTTGACATCTCCTTACCTATCATATTTTCTACATTTTTTATTACAAAAATCTAATTTCATTTAATGATTACTCTGTGCAAATTTCAGTGTTGATTGCGCTGTATATGTATGCAAGTACATGGAAAGCATAGCTTTTGGTAGTCCAGCAGCTGTTGATACTGTTACGGATGTTGATGTACAGAGACTAAGAAGTGAGCTTGCATACATGATACTTGCAGATAGAGAGAAGAGTTGGGATGAAGAAGCAGAAATGATACGAAGGACAGTATTTGAAGACTAACAGTTGACAATTTATTGATATAGCACAATTTTTTATTTTATAAATGTAAAAATAATTGCAATTGCAATTCATTGAATATTTTTTTGTTTTATTGATTTAATTTATAAACATTTCTATACATTTATTTATTATAAGTTCCATTGATTATTTCCAATTTACATTTGTTACACCTTGGATTTTACTATTGCGTACTGATGTTAGAAACAAACATGCGTTCAGTAATTGTATTGCGACCAAAGTCACAGTAATGACCTGTTTGAGTTACAGCGTTTCCTTATACGGCGATACTTTAATCGAGACAGCGATCATGGTCGCAGTTACTTAATCATTTATCAGTTCTCAATGCGACTATGGTCGCAATAATGAACTGTTATGGAGTTCAAAATAATTTAATGTAAGAGTGTATTAACTTTTAAACTGTTTTGGATAACTGAACAGTCACCTAGAAAGTATACAATTTTTGGGAAAAGGTAGAAAATAAATTTGGGAGATATTCACGTGGTTCGAGAGATTAAACCTTTTAGAATTTCGGGATTAAAAATATACAAAGGGTCATCAGGACAGGATTATAAACATACTAAATTGTTTTTGCTGAAACTCGTTACTCTCACTGTTCGGAAATAGATTCAAAAATGTCTTCTCCACCGTCTTCACCGGAAAGAAGCCAATCATCTAATGATGATTGGATGTATAGTTCTGAAGCGATGCCTCGCTACGGGTCAGAGGATGAGCTTGATACAGACGACCCGTTCTGGGAGTTTATTGATGAACCAAAATACATACATGAAGAGGAAGAAAGCGAAGAGGAGATTGTCGCTGAAGAGGTGGAAGGGACGGAAAGCGATACGAAAGACGAAAGCGGTCATACTCTTGACGACGAATCTGATTATGATGGTGATGACGAGGATTAGAAGTTTAAAATTTGTATTTTATTTTTTTAAATATATATAACTCTGTTTTCTAAGGTTAATTGTGTGAATTACAGTTTTTACTACTATGTCTTGGTTGAAATGCTGTACAATTGTTACAAACCTTCATTTTAAATATTCTACTAATAGTCTTTATTGATGTTTACGCATAACGAATATACTGCGACCAAGATCACAGTTAATAATTAAATTATTTCACCCGAATAAAATTTTAAAATGAAGGTTGCGACTTTGGTCGCAGTTACTGGCCGCAGTCTTAATAAAATACACTGCGACCTTGGTCGCAGTTGCTGGCGGCAGTATTAATCAACAACAACACTGCGACCTTGGTCGCTATGCGTGTTAATATAAAGGAAACACCTACCAAACGTACTGTGATCTAAGTCGCAGTCCATGTACTGCGCCCTAGATTGCAGTTGCTGGCCCTCTTTATCAATAACAACACTGCGACCTTGGTCGCAATTAACCATGTACACTGCGACCAAAGTCTCTGTCTACATTATATACACAAAAATTAAACTATATAGGAGAATTTTGTAGCAGTAAAACTTTAAAGTACAACTACTTACAAAAATAATACAGTAGAAATCAAAGAATGATAATAAATCTGATTATAATGACACGCCAGTGGCAGACTGCGACATAGATCTCTCTACACTGTGCGACCCTGGTCGCACTTCATGAAAAATTGAAGTCTTTGTTCCTTCAAGATGGAGGCAACCCAAACCTACTTCTTCTGCCATTAAAAAGGAAATAGTAAGAATTTTAAAGATACATCATTATAAAAAATGATTAACAGGTTTAATGTAATACCAATAACGGACAACCAGTCCTGTAATGGCCCAGCTCTTGGCAGTTATCACATCTTCGATGCTTAACTTCCTTCTGATATATAGAATCTTCAAAACCAGACTTAAGCCTGGATGCAGATTTAGGCCTCCCCTTGGTTGGTACAGGACCAATTGGATCACGTATATTCAATTCTTCACCATCTCGCAATACGACAACAGATCCACTGGAACCAACTGTAGTTTTAGGCTGTGATGAATGATCATTTCCTGACATGGCTCTGTATTCTCTAGTGGTTTCTTGGGCAAAACTTTCCAAAACTGCCTCCAACTTTGAAAGATGGATATCAGAATCAGTGACCATGTCAAGAATTGCATTAAATTTTGAACGAATTGTCCACAATCTAGCCGTCCGTGGAGTGCCTTGACTGGGAAAAGGCTTCATGCCATTTTCAATTGCAACGTTTTTGTAACGAACATCCAACCTCCATCTCTGAAGTATATATGATTCCGGTATATGTGTAACGTGATTGCGCCACAAAATACACAGAATATGTCTACATAGGATACCCTCTGTTTCAAATAACGAGCAACTATAAGAAACATGAAATTCCTCACGCTTATCATAACTGACCTTTTCCCAGCTGTCTTTTGATTCTAAAAAATTACCAACCAAATATGTTGATCCAGGTTTGTCATGTTCCACCTCTTCTGAAAACAGTGTCATTACAACTGCCCATTCCTTTTGGAACAACTGAAAAATCTTCGGTGTATACAACTTCGAAACCTGTATCTCATATGGATTCGATGTACAATTGGGCACAGAATTCAAACCCCGAAAATCTTGAAGAGATTCAGATGTACGACGGGCAGCAACAGCTTTATCATATTGGTGAACAAATTCCACTAGTTTCGTGTTTGCATTAACAAAACCATCAAAGAAGGAATTTATACTCTCGGACCTCTGACTGGTTGTCATTCCAGCACAGAAAACATCCTTGAGATATGCATTAACTCAATATCCACGAAGCCTGTACATCTTCAACAACCAACTGTCTTCTTCTTCTTCTAAATGATATTTTTCATTCATCAGACGCCATCGTTCCTCACAAGTGCTTATATCACGGGAGGTGTACCAAGCATGGAAATCGGAGACCATATCTTCTCCATACTTGTTTGTCATTGGGATTTGTTGCTCGGCAATATGTTTCCGCACATGCCAGAAATAGTAACGGTGCCGAGAAGTTGGGAAAACAATCTTGATGGCGTCACCAATCTGCGCATCCTGATCAGTAATAATCAGCTTCGGTTCAACTCCATGCATGCACTTGAGTCATTTTTGGAATAGCCAAACAAACGTATCCCTCTGCTCATCAGCAAGCAATGCACAGCCGAACAAAATTGACTGTCGGTGATGATTTACTCCAGTGAATGGAGCAAATGGCAAGCTCAAGTGATTAGTTCTGTATGTTGTGTCAAAAACGATCACTTCACAGAACCTCAGATACGAGGAAATAGCTCTTCCATCAGCCCAAAAAATGCTTCTAAGTGTGCCCACGTTATCGACTTTACTTGAAAAGAAGAATTCTGGATCGGTCTCGGCTTTCTCTTGAAAATATTTGATAATAGCAATAAACTCATGGCCGCAGTTATTTCTACGTTGACGAGTAAAATCAATTACTTGTTGCGAGCTCACTTCTTCACAGCCTTCTCCCTGGCTCATTGCATTCACAACGCGCGAAATATTTGAAGGCCGCATTCCCACATCAACCAGATTGCTCATAATGCTTCTGCTAATCTTTGAACGATGAGTCTGGTGAGAGTAATGGTGATGTACCTTATCCGGGCTTGACAATTCATGTGAATGAGTATCAACAAATTTTGTGATAACCCAATATCTTCTGTCAAAAAGAAAACGAAGACGGACATGCATCTCAGCAGGACAAGCTACTCTAGTGTTAATTCGACGATGCACTGTAAGCTCCTCTTGTCTTTTGTCACACAACTTCTTCACACCTTCCTTGTTGCAGCAAAATTTTCTGCAAATAATCTCATAAGGAGGCTTCCGTGACTTATCTGTACCTTTTCTTCTCACGCTAAAACCTCTATTCCTTGCAAAAGAATTGTAGAAATTGTATGCTTCCATATCTGACAGGAACTGTTTCCCTATAAACTTATCTGAGCTTCCAGACATTTCTCCATGTGCATTCATATCCTACAAAAAACAATTACATGAATTACATGAATATAAATATTTTTTAGATATCACACGTCTAAAATATAAGTTATATAACTGCGACCAAGGTCGCATAAGAGATGAAATCTATATTACTTCTTATTAAATACTGCGACCAAAGTCGCAGTTATCCGAATGAGAAGAAATCTATATTACTTCTTACTAAAGACTGCGACCTAAGTCGCAGTTATCCGTATGAGAAGAAATCTATATTACTTCTTACTAAAGACTGCGACCTAAGTCGCAGTCACAAAAAAAAAAGATTTCACATACGAGATGAAATCTAAATTACTCCTTATTAAAGACTGCGACCTAAGTCGCAGTTAACCGTATGTGAAGAAATCTATATTACTCCTTACTAAAGACTGCGACCTAAGTCGCAGTTATCCGTATGAGAAGAAATCTATATTACTTCTTACTAAAGACTGCGACCTAAGACGCATACCAAAAAAAAAGATTTCACAGCTGGAGATTATTTTCAAATAAGATTGCGACCGAATATTAAAACGGTTGCATTTCTGAAACTTTAAAACATGTGTTATAGGTCACAGTACCACATAGACTAAAGAGAAAAATTCAATATTTAAGAAATTGTTTTTAAAAAATTGAAACAATTAAAACCTGTTGATCGGCATGCAAAGATGTCAACCCTTCAAGATTTTCAATATTCTGAGAGAAAGTAGAACCAGATGCAATATCTTTCATATTTAGATCGCTAGTAGACTGCTCAGACGTCGACATTAAATATTTTGGAGAAAAAATTGATCTGAAAAGATTTTATATTTTCAAAAAAAAGTTTATCGCAGGCTGAAAAGGAGAACCTAGATCTGACAAAGAGAGGTAAGGAAATAGGGGGAAAATAATTTATAAACAATAACCTAAATCCTATAAAAAGTGGCAAAAAAAAGGAGAAAAATAATAATAAACAATAACCTAAGTCTGATAACATGCGCTCCAAAAATTGCCTTTTGGGCAAATAATAATAAACAATAACGAAAGTTACCGAAAGAGTAGCTTTTCATAAGGGGTATTTGGTAATTTAACTTCTTCCTATAAGCGGGCCGCAAGTTAGTGGGGTGACAAAATTGAGCCACGTCACCGCAGGCTGAGAGAGTTCTCTCAGCTGCAGGCTGATATACATTTTTCTCATATATATATATATATAATATATATATATATATATATATATATATATATATATATATATATATATATATATACACACATATATATATATATACACATATATATATATATATACACATATATATATATATATATACACACACACACATATATATATATACATATATATATATATATACATATATATATATATACATATATATATATATATATATATATATATATATATATATATATATATATATATATATATAACCAAATACATGTGCCATATATATCCAAATACATGTGCCAAGTATGAAGCCATTAGGCTTGGCTAGCGATTCGTAGAGTCTCATTCACGGTGTACAGAGGCTAAGTATACTGATTACTAGCAATTTTTTGTAAGTGTGAATTACGTGTTTCAATATCTTCTCAGGGGAATTTCTTTCCTAGGATACGATGGGGGTTTCTTCCCCTGTATGGAGGCTATATATGATGTAAACATATAGGCTTTTCTTCAATTATAAAAAAAAGAAAGAAAATAAGAAAACTAAGGTTATTCTTTCTTTCATATTCCTCGTTTGCTCTTTCTTTATAGCTAGCAAATAACCTACAATATCTATACGGGTAAACAAGTAAAAAGATAGAATAAACACTTTATCAAATTTAATGGTTTACAAATGGTTTAGAAAAAAAAAATCTTAACTTACTAGCTGTTTGGATGAAAAGTAATATTATTCCAACTCAAAACTTTATGACATGTGAGCCCGTATATAATAAATGAGAGGTAAGTCTAACTCTTGAGTTAGAGAGTTAGTAAATTTGAGTGTGAGAAGCTTGGTAAAAGAGTAAGAAAAAATAAAGGTGTGTTTGGATACCTAACAAAATCTTGTGTTGGCCCATAGATCCATCACTCTACTTTTGATGATGATAACTCATGTAGTTATAATACTAATTCAATCAAGATCTTAGTTGGGGTTTAGCTCTTCAAGCTAGCACATGTTGATTTAAGAGTTCAAGCATAAAAATCATATCAAGTACTCAAAAAGAAATCTAACTCGAAAGAATCAAGTTTAGATCAAGTCAACATGGAGAAGAAGATCAATAAGAAGATTTGAGTTTAGAGTTTGTATGAATTATGTAAAGTTTAGATTAGACTTGATCGATCAAGCTTACACACACAAATATTAGTTTTTAGTTTTTAGTTTTCAGTTTAACCCGTTTTTGATTTTATGAGTAGATTCCATCAAAAATAAGTTCATATTATTTTATATGAGTGTTGAATTCTATCCACACACATTGTTCTTCAAATGAGTTTGAGAAACTTATTTTTGTATTTATACAAATTTTGGAAAAAACTTGTTTTTCAATTTATAGTTTAGTTTTGAAAAAACAATTTTTATGTTTTCAAAATGGTATTTTATATCTCAAAAAGGAGTTCACATATTTGTAATATGTGTTGATTTTTTATCACACATATTTATGCTCATATGTATTTATAAAACTAATTTTTTTAGATTTTTCACAAATTTATTGGGATTTAAAAAAATTAAGTTGCAAAATATAGTGTTTTTAACTCTGAGCCGGTCGACCGGATGTGTAACAAGCAACTAGCTTGTGTACACGATCAACCGAGCGGTCGACCGGCCATGCACACAAACCAATTGCTTGTGGACACGGTCGATCTGGCGATCAACAGTTGGCCTGGAGCTATAGAGCTCATCTGGTCACCGACCGGGCGGTCGACCGTTGGCTCCAACGACTAGAAATCTAGTAGTTGGTGGTTGACCGCAAGACCATTCTGGGCATGTTTTGATCCCAGTGGCTATATTCTGTGTGGGTCTATAAACAAGGGGTTTTGGCCTAATTTTTGTATGAGTTTTTCAACCAATTTTCTAGTGCTTATCTTCCCACATTGAACAGAGTTTTTCAACAAGTTTTTGAGGTTTAAATCCATATCTTTAAGGGAAATTTTCAAGTGATTGTTTCAAGGGTTGAAAAGTATTGAAAAATCAGAAAACTAGTTTTTCAGAAATACAAGATTTGAGCTATCATTCATATATCTTCAAAGAAATTTTCCCAAGTGTTTTCTTTAGAGCTTCATTTCCAAAATCTTTGTTTTCTCACAAGTTTTAACTTTCATCTTCAAATCTATCCTTTAGAATCTTGTATTGTAAGATTTCTACTTTGTGATTTCTATGATCACCAAGTGTTGTAATCTTTTCTTTACTTTGTGCTACCCTCCTGAGTAGAGGAGTATTGATTTTGTGTCTATCTCTTGTGTAGAGGTCCATTGACTTTGTGCCCTCCTCTTGTGTGTAGGATTGTTTTCTTTGTGAATTCCTTTGTGAAGATAGTGAAAATCCTTCTAGGTAAAGGCGGGACGTAAAACAAGTTACTTAAACCTTGAAAAGTATCCCCGTGTTTGCGTTTGCCTATCTCTCAAATCAACTCAACTATACTCTTGTTTACATCATGCATTACTATTATTGCTTATTCATTACATATTTGATATTGTGCCTACACTTATTTTGATCCAAGAAAGTTATTGTAGCACCTCAACTCTTATAAAAGAGGAATCTTGAGAAGTTTTAGAACCCTTCACCGGGAATTTAGTCTCTCTTTGGAATCTATTTGTTTGTTTAGTTTTTGTTAGTACATTAAATTTCACATTTAATTAGCACATCACCTATTCACCCCCTTTAGATGATTTTTACTATGAACATACTTGATTTATGTAGATTTTGAAAAAAAAAATAATGATATTTTCCAAGTGAGCGTCGGGACAGACAAGAAGGTATGGAAAATCTTTACTACTTAAAAAACATCAGTTAGAATGTGGTAAAAAGATGTGTTTTTCAGTCTTGCCCAATTCAGAATTTCTCACATTGTTGTTATAAAATTTTAATAATATAATTTTAAAACAAAGTTTTTTAAGTAATTTTAAAAAAATATTAAAGCTACCTCTCTCATTTAAAATCACTCAAATTAAAATATTTATCTTTATTTTTTATTCTTATTTAAAAATCAACTTGGCCAATTACTCTCTCTCTATATTCGATGATATCGGAATACAATTACTCTCTCTTTCACATATGAAATCTACTAACTAAATGATTAAATCTATCCCTCTTGTATCCTGAAGAATTAATCTCTCTTATATCTCACCCTAATTCTTAAAATTTTCAAACTAAATACCGATATTTATCATTATTTGAAACACTTTGTTCACCGGTTAGAGTTCAAGTCTATTATCAGAAAACAAATAAATAAATTTAAATTATTCAAAAAATATTAAAAAAATATAAAATGACATAGAAATATTCAAATTGTTATTCTACTCAATAAGCATTGTTTGAGAAAACCAACCATTCAATCAAGAATATTAATTTTAAAGTTTTATGTTCAATATAGTTTTAAGAAAAAGTTGGTAAACTCATCATTAATGTTGTTATCAATTTTTTTTACAAAATAATTCAAAACATTAGCATATTATTTATACTATTTTAAAAAAATAGCTAATATTGAATAAGTCGATGTTGTCTCCAATTAAAAAGAACACATATTAGCATACACTAATAATAGAATATTAATATTTTGAAAAGAAACCATATGAAGGTCATAATTTTATCAATTATCTTTTTTACATTTTAATTTTTTTTGGTATAAACACATGGTAAATATCAACTTGTAATAGTTTAAAATTTTATATATTCCTCTTAACAAGTTACATATGTAGCGGTTCCAGTTTTTAATCACCGAATTATCATAATAAAAAATTGTTATACTTAAACATTCAGATAATCATTAATAGTTTCGTAACATCTCATTTATAATTGAGAGTCTGCCTTATACAAACTTAACAATTTCAGCCAACATCAAAGCCTACTTATCAACTTTAGAAGTACATAACTCAATCACAATATCATATATTCTAATATTCACATCACTTTCAAAAGATCATCATTTATATAGTGTTCAAACTATCTCAAATACATAACTGATATATACACCACTTATACCACTATCAACCATTCCCATAAATATACTAAAACATGAGCATTTTCAATATTTATATAAAGAGATAACTTAACAAATAAAACATAAGTGTTCAACAAAATACTATTCAATCTGTATTGCTACTTATAAGGCCTCAAGCTGGGCCCTTATCCTTGCCATGACCTGAATAAGGGGTTAATAACAACAAGGTGACATTCAATGATTAAGATATCCAATTTAGCATTCATGAATGCATAATTAAATAACTAATAGTTTCAAATCTCTAATATCAGATTTTTTTTATTTGTATATGTAATTCAATACCTTATTAATTCTTAACTCTTGACCTCTTACCCAGTCTTCTTGTATTTTTCTTAGAATATAGATATCTCAATTACCAGGTACAATTTCGTATCTCATCGATTTCATAATTAGTGATGCACCGATCACATACTGTGCTGTTATAGCATATAAGAATTATATAAAAATGATTCATGTATCACGATGTCAAGCCCTTATGGCTCTGCAATTACAGCAATACGTTCAAAGATGCACTGATCACACATTTAATAATTCTTATCACAATTATATACACACATTCCACAATTATGTTCACTGAATGAGTTTTCATCATCTTCTCCCGCCACCGGCTTTCGTCGGTCCCTTCCTACAATATATATAATATATTGAAACAGATAACATCATCGTCCCCCTTCACCGGCTCCCGCCTGATCCCTTCCTTTAATATATATATTTAAAATAGGAAACAATGTCTTTCTCCAGCACCGACTCCCGCCCGGTCCCTTCCTTCAATATATGTATTCAAAACAGAAAATATTATCTTTCCCTGTCATTTGCATGAAAATGTACACAAACAAGTATATACAAAAACCACATACACATTCACATTCATAGAATCATGCAAAACACAATGAGTATTAGTCATGAGTTTATTCAATTATTTGATAATTTTTTGAGAGTTCTTATGGTATCATTCATACGCATATATGTCAATGTGTTACACACCATCATATTCATGTACTTTCAAGTTCATATATGACATGAAATTTAATATATCAAGTAAAGTATGGATATCTAATATGTGCTTGTTGGTCAAGTTATAATTATTGTAACTGGTATCTGATTTCAACTTAATATCTACACAACAGTTTTCGATTAGAATTCATCATATAATCACATCAATTTCACAAATTCGATATACATTATGATTGTAAATAATCATCACACATACACATGAATAGATATGCCAGGCTGTAAACTCAGTTACAATATTATAGATTTATAATCATTACTTCTTAATTAAGGTTAAGGTAGTTTAAGTTAACTATCAATTTATTTTCTTAACAACATTATAATCAAGATTAAAAGTTACTCATGTAAGTCAATAGTCACCACTTAGTTAAGTTTTCAATTCATTCCACATGAATTCTAATAATCAGAGATACGATACTCCAGATTCCAACCAGCACAGGCTCGATCAACCGTCCAATCTCCCAAATATACTATATTCAAGAATACAGATTAAAACCTATTCTATTATTATTCTTAATTAAATTTCAGTTAAGTGGTGACTAAATTCACCTTGATACTTAATGAAATCCAATACAACTTCCTCCAACACGTGCATTGCTAGTCACCAGCAAAACCCCTCGTGTTTGAGCCTTGACCGATCTCCCATAGCCGCGCCTTCCCTTCAGGCCACCGCTGCTTACGCTGGGTACATAAACGTAGTTTTTGTCTTCATGAATCCAACGGTTCGATAATCGCGTGATTCAAACTTCAGATGACCGAGAAATCGCTCAAACAGCTAGCGCACATTTATCGCGCCCGCGCAGCCTCTTAGCCGCGTACGCGCCTGCGTGCCAGCATGCCCATGCACCTGCTCGCTGTGCCCCAGATACTTATTTCATTAAGAGAGTTTAATTTACTATCATCAAATAAAATTATCTAAGTGAAAGTCTATCAAATTTCATAAAATATTCTAGCAAAAAATATGGTTATTATCAAATCAAAGTCAATTGAAAGGGGAAAAAAAAGAGTAACTAAAAAAGCTAAGTATGTAAAAGATGCAAACCTCACTTTCTCTTGAACTTTTATTTCTAACCTGAAATGCCTCTGAAACTCTATGACTTCTCAACGTGAACCAATAGTTGATTAGTATCCCATAGAATTTGAAAAAATTTATAAAGTTTCATAAGAATTTTTTTTTTAATCAAATTCATGATAATAACAATCAAACAAAGTTATCTAAGTTGAAATATATTAACTTCCATAAAACAATTCTAGTACAAAAGCATACAAATTTATAAAGTAAACTATATTAAAAAGGAAAAAGAGTAAAAAAAAAATGTAACAAAAATTATAACCTTACTTTTCTTTTATATCTTCTCCTTTTCTATTTGCATCTATTTTCTTTTCTAATTTTAACTTTTTGTTTCTCCTCCCATAGATGAGATGACAACGTCATTTTAGATAATTTCAAGATCACAATGGATCTACGATAAGATTGTTTATTTACAACTACAACGAAATGGTATACAAATCTCGACTAATGATTAATAAGATTTATGGCTACACAAACTGCTGAGAGTAGTTCTAGATCTAGCAAATTGTATAAATGAGAAACTATCTGAGAAAATATAATAGGTTCCACAATTGAAACATGATTGCCGTAGAAAATTGAAGAAGGAAAACTTCCTCTTTTACGCTTTGACTAATTGAGTAAAATTTAAATTTTAAAGTAACAATTGAATGAAAATATTGAGAAAATAGAAAAAGTATGAGAGAAGCTGTTATTCGGATTCTTTTTTTTCCCTCAATCATGAGTATTGGAATTAGAAATCTTTTTTACTTGAGATTTTTTTAATCAATAAACAATGAGAATTTTTTATAACAGTACTTCAATAATCTAGACGTGTTACGATTTAGAATCTTTTAATTAATGTTCTCTTTTTCTCAATTAGAAGTGAGAATTTATTATGATAATCTAAGATGATAAAACAACTCTCCATAGAAACGCTATCGGTGTTTTTTTAAGTAGTATAGAAAAGAGATGATGTGTTTCTTATTTTGACTTGATGACCATTTTCACCAAATAATGAATATTTAAATTCTTTAAAATCCTAATCTTATAACTTCCATATCTATAAGATACTCAAACATCTAACATCTTTTTATTAAAACATCCAAACGCAGCCTAACTCTCAATTTAGAAATTAGGATCGAGAGTAAAGATTTAATTTCCCAAAACCTCTGACTCAATAGTGACGCCTGTTATGCCTACCAAGTTTAATAAGAGTTTAACTTATATATTTTAAAGATGCTATCATTGTGCTACAATGACAAACATAAGCCAGCTAGCTTTAGCTTTCTTTTCAACCAGGTACACTTTTTTTTTTTTGAGAGAATTTCAACCAGGTACATGGATGGTGTTTGGCAAGCCTTACATTTTTAACGTTTTACCATACATTTTTAAAATTTACATTTTCCTTAGCCCCACCTGTAGTGTGAGAGAGAGAAGATAGAGGAGTAGAGGAAGTTAGCACAGAGATCAGAAATCAAGGAGCGAGAAACGGCGCATTGAGCAGGCCAGATTGTGCTCCCGGTCGACTGGTAGAGGAGGCCGGTCAACCGCCCGGTCGACCGGCGTGCACGAATGTGCACAGGAAGGAAGCGGTCGACCGACTGAAAGAAGGGTTGCTCTCAGTTGAGCGCGGTCGATCGGCACGGTCGACCGTGTCATGGGCCGGTCGACCGTGTCATGGGCCCGTCAACCGACGGCGCGTTTGGACTTTCCTTTTAGGATTCGGATTCCTTTTCTGGATGGAATCAAACCCAATCTGGGTTTCCTTAAATCCAGGGACTCTGTGACTATAAAAGAGATACTAGAGCCCTCATGTATTGTATCCCAAAGAATTCCTAAGAATTCCTCAAGTTCCCCTCTTGTATTAGTGGTATTGATTGTTGAATCTCCATTCATTGTGGGGGATTGTTGGAATTGAAGAATATAAGTATGAATCTTCGAGTTGAATTATGGCGAGATCCGTTGATCGAATCAATTGGATGATGGTTGGAGTGTGTTCTCCTTCCATTGGGGATGAACGTGGTATATTCACATGTTCAATTCCGACTTCGAATGAATGAGATTCAAGTCTAAAGATAGCCTAATTCAAAGCCAAAACGGGACTAAAGGTAGCTAAAAGCATTTAGTCCCACATTGGTCATGGGATGGAAGTTTGTGGTGTATAAATAGAGAAAATTGAGAACAAAAGGCGTGCCCTTTGGGTACTTAGAGTTTTCGCGGGCGAAAAGGAGGGATCTATGCCCGCGCGTGCGTGCGTGCGCGCGCGCCGCCGCTGGCGGCCGGCCGGCCGGGGCCGGGCCGGGCTCGGGCTCGTGTTCTGGTTCTGGTTCGGGTTCGGGTTCGGGTTCCTACCCTGCCTGATTCTTTTTGAATCAGGTCTCAAGGGTATGGGCCACTCCGGATCCGAACCAGACCCGCTCCGCTGTCAGGATCTGAACCGATCCGCCAAAGGTTGCGAACCAGTTTGGACTACCAACGTGCAAACCATTTGGACAGCCAAAGGTTGCAACAGTTCAGACCGAACCGTTGCATCCTTTCGATGGGTTCGAACCTGTTGGTCCCTCCTGGAGCGCTATATATAGCCCTCCGAATTCTCAATTAAGACCAACACCAAGTAAACAACTCTCTCTCTTTCTATCTGAGTTCTGAAGCTCTCTCTTTCTATCTGAGTTCTGAAGCTCTCTCTTTCTATCTGAGTTCTGAAGCAGAAGCAAGCCTGCGTTCTGAACTGGGAAGTAAAATTCCAAAGCGACTTCCAGCGAGAAGTGGGAAATCCGTAACTCGGTTTCCGAAGCGACTTCCTAAGAAAATTCTGCAAAATTCGTTCTGAAAGAGGGCTTAGAAAATTCAACAAATTCTTTTATAGAATTGTTGTCTGAATCTAAGACTTCTGAAGAAGAATATTCTTCAACCTTCCTTCGTCCTCAACAGTAGGTGCTACTCCAAAGTAGAGGCAAATATTCATCCGAAATTTGTCCTTGTAGCGCTGCTTCAACAATCCTGTGAAGGTACTGGTTGACTACGGTTCGACCGTACGGTGATTTGGTAGTGCTATTCAAATACCGTGAAGGAGTGTTGTATCTTGGGAGACCAGCGTCCATTATCCCGTAAGCACCGGTGCGGGAGACGTAATTGTCTTAAGGAGATTCGCTCTAAGCGTACCTCACTCCAAATACTGTATAAGTGGATTAAGTCCTTTATACAGGGGATATACTTTACAGTATATCGAGACTGATTTATATTCAGTCTAATTGGTGTTTAACCAAGGAAGGAAATTGAAAGGTGGTTCTTAAATTAAGGAACGTTCTATTGAACGGAAAACCTCCCACCTGATATTTGCCGACCTGGCCAATTAGATTGTTGATATCTCAGTGATCTTGATTAGTTGTCAGATTGATTCCTGTTAAGCAGAATAGCCAACAATCTTAAGACAATTACTATTGAAGTTTCTTACTTCTGTTCTGCTTGAACTTGCAGAAAATGTCTGAGACTAATCAAGATAGCTCAAGCAAGGCACCAAACATGCAAGCATTAATGCCAACTCCACTTCGTAACCCGAAGCCGGAGAAGCCAGGAAAATTTGATGGCACAGAATTCAAGAGGTGGCAACAGAAGATGCTCTTCTACTTGACCACTCTTCATCTGGCCAGATTCCTGCAAGAAGATCCACCAGAGCCTGCAACTGATGCATGGACTCAATGTGACTTCCTTTGCTGAAATTATATTTTAAATGGACTGGATGACTCTCTTTACAATGTATACTATCCTATCACAACGGTAAAGAAGTTATGGGCCAGTCTTGACAAGAAGTACAAGACTGAGGATGCTGATACCAAGAAGTTCGTCGTAAGACGATTTCTGGAGTACAAAATGGTGAATAGCAAGACTGTAATCAGTCAGGTGCAAGAGTTCCAACTTATCTTGCACGAGATAGAAACCGAAGGTATGATTCTTCTTGAAACTTTTCAGGTTGCAACTATCGTGGAGAAGCTCCCACCTGCGTGGAGAGACTTCAAGAACTACCTGAAGCACAAGCGAAAGGAGTTGAAGTTGAAAGATCTCATTGTGAGGCTTCGAATCGAGGAGGACAACAGAAAGTCCAAGAAAAGGAGCAGTAAGAACTCCTACGAAGCAAAAGCCAATGTGATCGAAGACGCAAAGGGAAAGCGTCTACTTCCAAAGGCTTAAAGCGGAAGAAGACTTCTCAGGGGTACAAAGGCAAGGTCCAAGAAGGCAAGAATATGCGCTTCAAGGGAACCTGCTACATCTGCAACAAAGAGGGGCATAAGGCGAAAGAATGTCGCAGCCGCCTCAAAAAGAACATGAAGAGCCATCCACAGGCAAACTTGACCGACCATGAGTCTCCAAGCCTTTCAGCTGTGGTGTCAGAAGTGAATCTGACAACCAAAAATAAGGATTGGTGGGTAGACACTGGGGCTACTCGGCACATCTGCTCTGAGAAATTATTATTCTCTGAATATCAAATACTAGAGCAAGATGAGCAACTATTCATGGGAAACACAGCCGTCTCAAAGGTTGAAGGAAAAGGCAAGGTCATCCTGAAGTGGACATCGGGGAAAGAGCTTACTCTTAACGATGTGCTTCATGTTCCAGACATCCGCAAGAATTTGATCTCCGGATCAATACTTAGTAAGAAAGGATTTAGAATGGTGTTTGAATCCGATAAATTTGTACTTGCTAAGGGAGGGATGTATGTGGGAAAGGGTTATCTTGTTGATGGATTTTTTAAAGCCAATGTTGCAGTGGTAGATAAAAAGTCTGTGTATTTGTACCCAAAGCTTATAAATAAAGGAAAATCTTCTGTTTATTTGCTTGAGTCTCCTATTTTGTGGCATGCTAGATTAGGGCATGTAAATTACAAGTCTTTGAAAAACTGGTCTAATCTGGGATATATTCCTAAACTCAACTTGGAAAAAATTCGCAAGTGTGAGATTTGTGTTGAAGCCAAGTTGGCAAAAAATTCATTTCACGCAATTGATCGAAATACAGAACCTTTAGGGTTAATTCATAGCGATCTGTGTGACTTGAAGTTTATGCCAACTAGAGGCGGGAAAAAGTATTTTATTACTTTTATTGATGACTGTACAAGATACTGTTATGTGTATCTTTTAAACAGTAAGGATGAGGTAATAAATATGTTTATAACATATAAAGCTGAAGTTGAGAATCAACTCAACAAGAAAATCAAGATTCTAAAATCCGATAGAGGCGGAGAATATGAATCAAATGATTTTAGTGAGTTATGTGCTAATTTTGGTATAATTCATCAAACTACAGCACCATACACTCCTCAGCCGAATGGAATTGCTGAACGGAAGAACAGAACTTTGAAGGAGATGGTTAATTCCATGCTCGTAAGTTCTGGAGCTCCGCAGAACTTGTGGGGGGAAGCTCTATTAACTGCAAATTATATTCTAAATAGAGTACCCCACAAGAAACTTGGTCTTATACCATTTGAGTTATGGCATGGAAGGACACCCTCCTACCATTACCTCAAAATGTGGGGGTGCCTTGCAAAGGTGCTGGCATCATTACCTAAAAAGACTAAGTTGGGAGCAAAAATTATGGACTGCATATTCATAGGCTATGCCTTGAATAGTAGTGCCTACAGATTTCTGGTTCATAAATCAGAAATACCAGATATTCATGTAAACATGATTATCGAATCTAGAGATGTTGTGTTCTTTGAAGTCATCTTTCCGTACAAACGGGAAGCAGATAAGACTTCTGGGAAAAGAATACACGAGATGGCGTTCAGGGACGAAAGTTCCGAGGAACCAACTGTTAATGCAGAAACTGAACTAAGAAGAAGTCAGAGATCTAGAATCTCAAAATCTTTTGGTCCAGATTTCATAGCATACGCTATTGAGAGCGAGCCTCAAACATTTAAAGAGGCTATGTCAACCCCAGAAGCACAAATGTGAAAAGAAGGTATAAATAGCGAAATAGAATCCATACTAAGTAATCATACTTGGGAATTGGTAAACTTGCCTCATGGAAGTAAACCAATTGGGTGTAAGTGGATTTTCAAAAGAAAATTAAAACCCGATGGATCTATCGATAAGTACAAGGCTAGATTAGTAGCCAAGGGTTATCGACAAAAAGAAGGACTTGACTATTTCGATACTTATTCACCAGTAACAAGAATAACGTCCATTCGGATGTTGATTGCAATAGCAGTATTGCATAACTTAGATATCCATCAAATGGATGTCAAGACTGCATTCTTAAATGGTGAATTAAATGAAGAGATATATATGGAGCAACCTGAAGGATTTAAAGTCAAGGGCCAAGAACACAAGGTGTGTAAATTGGTAAAATCCTTATACGGTTTAAAGCAGGCTCCAAAACAATGGCATGAGAAATTTGATAGTGTCATGATCAAAGATGGATTCACTATCAATGAATGCGATAAGTGTGTTTACACGAAAACAGTTGAAAATGCGTGTATCATTGTTTGTCTTTATGTAGACGACATGTTGATACTTGGGACTAATATTGAAATTATTAAGTCCACTAAACGAATGTATCCAACAGTTTTGATATGAAGGATCTGGGGGTTGCTGATGTAATTTTAGGAATTAAAATCACCAGAACACCAGATGGAATCAGTCTATCTCAATCTCACTACGTGGATAAGATGATAGAAAGATTCAAGGATCATGGGATAAAAGAGAATACAAATCCTTTTCTTCCACACGTCCACCTTCAAAGAATATAGGAACTGGAATATGTCAGTTGGAGTATTCTCAGATTATCGGAAGTCTAATGCATTTGATGAATTGCACTAGACCCGATATTGCTTACGCTGTAAGCAAGTTAAGTAGATACACTAGCAATCCTAGTGATCTATATTGGACCGCTCTACTACGAGTATTGGGTTACGTATCACATACCAAGGAATATGCCTTGAGATATGAACAGTATCCACCTGTACTTGAAGGATACAGTGATGCTAATTGGATTGCAGATTCTGAGGAATCAAAATCAACTAGCGGATACGTATTTACTCTAGTAGGAGCAGCGGTATCATGGAGATCTTCTAAGCAAACATGTATTGCCCGTTCCACTATGGATCGGAATTCATAACCTTAGATAAGGCTGGAGAAGAAGCAGAATGGCTTCGACAATTCTTAGAAGATATACCATTATGGCAAAAACCAGTGCCCGCTATATGTATACACTGCGATAATCAAGCAGCTATATCTAGGGCACAAAATGTTATATACAACGGTAAGTTTAGACATATTCGTCGTAGACATAATACCGTGAAGCAGTTGCTCTCAAATGGAATTATCTCTATTGACTTTGTATCGTCAAAGGATAATTTAGCGGATCCACTTACTAAAGGTTTAAGTGGAGAGCATATAAACTGCGCATCGAGGGGAATGGGTCTAAAAGCCTAACCTTACCGAGTCAGCTTAATGGAAACCTCACTTAGCGACTGGAGATCCCACGGACTAAGTTCAAGAGGAAAAACTAGTTATGATTGACTCAGCAAGTAAGCACTTGGGAGCTTGACTCCAATCCATTCCTAAGGTGCACATAAGTGCTTTTCTACAAGTGGATTAAGGATAAGCTTAACGCTTTTAATGATGTCTATATCTTGTTACTAAACAAATGGAGTAGAGTAGACTACTCTTAATAGGTCCATCACTTATGTGAGTATAGAGTTGGGTCGGCTCTTTGGGAATTTCTATGGAGGCTGTTATTCCCTAAAGATACTCTCTGAAACCAAGAATGTCCAGGGCCAAAATGGACACAACCGAGAACCAAAGTTGATTTGGAAAGTCACTGTGTGAAGCTTGTTGACTTGGCTTACACTAACGGCTAACAGTTCAAGACCTAGTTCACTGATTAGCCAGTAAGTCCGATAAAGCTTTCGCTATGGAAGGTTTAAGACCTAGTTCACCTATCCTGATGCAGTTTCTTTTCTCAAGTACCTTTCACAATAGAGTGGGTCTCTTTGTGTGTCATTTCCTTGAATCTCCATTCATTGTGGGGGATTGTTGGAATTGAAGAATATAAGTATGAATCTTCGAGTTGAATTATGGCGAGATCCGTTGATCGAATCAATTGGATGATGGTTGGAGTGTGTTCTCCTTCCATTGGGGATGAACGTGGTATATTCACATGTTCAATTCCGACTTCGAATGAATGAGATATTCAGGTCTAAAGATTGCCTAATTCAAAGCCAAAATGGGATTAAAGGTAGCTAAAAGCATTTAGTCCCACATTGGCCATGGGATGGAAGTTTGTGGTGTATAAATAGAGAAAATTGAGAACAAAGAGCGTGCCCTTTGGGTACTTGGAGTTTTCGAGCGCGAAAAGGAGGGATCTATGCCGCGCGTGCGTGCGCGCGCGCGCCGCCGCTGGCGGCGGCCGGGCTCGGGCTTGGGCTCGGGTTCGGATTCTGGTTCGGGTTCCTACCCTGCCTGGTTCTTTTTGAATCAGGTCTCAAGAGTATGGGCCACTCCAGATCCGAATCAAACCCGCTCCGCTGTCAGGATCTGAACCGATCCGCCAAAGGTTGCGAACCAGTTTGGACTACTAACGGTTGTGAACCAGTTGGACTGCCAAAGGTTACAAACCAATTGGACGGCCAAAGGTTGCAACAGTTCAGACCGAACCGTTTCATCCTTTCGATGGGTTCGAACCTGTTGGTCCCTCCTGGAGCACTATATATAGCCCTCTGGATTCTCAATTAAAACCAACACCAAGTAAACAACTCTCTCTCTTTCTATCTGAGTTCTGAAGCAGAAGCAAGCCTGAGTTCTGAAGCAGAGGGAAGTAAAGTTCCAAAGTGACTTCCAGCGAGAAGTGGGAAATCCGTAACTCGGTTTTCGAAGCGACTTCCTAAGAAGATTCTGCAAAATTCGTTCTGAAAGAGGGCTTAGAAAATTCAACAAATTCTTTTATAGAATCGTTGTTTGAATCTAAGACTTCTGAAGAAGAATATTCTTCAACCTTCCTTCGTCCTCGACAGTTGGTGCTACTCCAAAGTAGAGGCAAATATTCATCCGAAATTTGTCCTTGTACCGCTGCTTCAACAATCCTGTGAAAGTACTAGTTGACTACGGTTCGACCGTACGGTGATTTGGTAGTGCTATCCAAATACCGTGAAGGAGTGTTGTATCTTGGGAGACCAGCGTCCATTATCCCGTTAACACCGGTGCGGGGGACGTAATTGTCTTAAGGAGATTCGCTCTAAGCGTACCTCACTCCAAATACTATATAAGTGGATTAAGTCCTTTATACAGGGGATATACTTTACAGTATATCGAGACTGATTTATATTCAGTCTAATTGGTGTTTAACCAAGGAAGGAAATTGAAAGGTGATTCTTAAATTAAGGAACGTTTTATTGAACGGAAAACCTCCCACCTGATATTTGCCGACCTGGCCAATTAGATTGTTGATATCTCAGTGATCTTGATTAGTTGTCAGATTGATTCCTGTTAAGCAGAATAGTCAACAACTAGTATTTTTCTACTAATCACACAAGGAAAATACTCAATCACAAAACAGTAATACTTCATACCCTGAACATTAAAATTTTGGGAATATGTTTCCATAATTTTAAGTTTCCAGGAACAAATTGCAAGTCTTCAAGATAAAGCATGTCGAGAAATGGATTCAAAGAGTGCTGAAAAAATAAGTAACAGAAAGATGACGAAACATTCTCCTTTATTACAATGACTAGATGTCACATGCTATGCTTATGAATAGAAAAGATTTTTGCTAATTTTATTTAGTTAACAAGTACTAGTTCACCAACAACTTACACCTTTAAATAAAAAGTTCAGCATTTGTTATTACCAATTTAACAAAATCAAATTAGCATGTGTTGTGATTACAGCAAGCATATATAGGTTCTATAATCTATCAATAAGAACAACGTGTCACTTGGATTTGTTCTGTTAGCAACAAGCATTGTCCCTTGATAACAGGGGGTCTGTGCCTAGTTTCAACAGACACAATTACACTAATTTATGTTTCCAGGTCACAATGTTTCCACCAAATAAAGTCATGAACATCACACTAATGAAAATGATAATATAATTGAAGACTAAGATGTGTATAGCCCATTTTAAAAATGAGGTTTGGTTCATTTGTTGATCAAAGCAGCCTGATTGCTTCCTACTGTAAGATATAAATAAACAGGTTAGTACTATTACAGTAATGCACTAAATTTATGTACTTATAAAAGAATAATCTTAGTAAGAAAGACGTGTAGCTATCAAAAGGTTAAATATTCATATATGCACCTTCAATATTTTATTTGTGACTACATAAAAGCATAGCAAATCTAGCTGACAGGGATCAAAGTACAAAATGAAGTTTGTGGACAATAAGAAAGAAGTTTGAAAAAGAAGTGGAGTGAAATAAAGAAGTTTTCATGTTTTAAGAATGAGATGCAGTTTTACCTAACAAACAGGATCTATACTGTAGTTACCAATTACATATGGACCCCGAAAACTATCCGAAGATGTCGCTTTTTAGGATATTGTGCTCTTTCTCCTAATTATACATGATTTTTCCTTGAACTTCAATTAAATATTCTTGATTAGAAACAAATAGACTTACATACTCTTAATCCAGGGTTGTCATATCATATTCTCATCTTCATCCATGGCAATATAACTTGACAATGTTAAATAAACAAGAATACCTAATAAGAATGAATTGTAGCATGTTGCTTAATAAGTGACCACCATTCAAGCTAACAATATGTACATGACTCATTAATGTTACAACCAATCAATCCACTGTTCATGAATCCATGGTTCATTTAGGAACATATATATTTAGCAGTCTTTCATAATCTCAGGCTTTATTTCATTGAAAATCACTCTTTACTAGTAGACAGAAATATTAGGATGAAAATGGTAAAGACACGCCGAAGTTTATTTTCTGATATTTTGTAGGTTCATATATATTTCCCCTGATGGTAAAGGCATGTGCATCCACTAAAAAGATTAGTGATGCACCATGTTAACCAACTAAAAATCTGATGGAACTGCACAAATCTAATAAAATTCAAAAACCTTTGAGAAAAATAGATTACCATGGAAGTCAATAATCTGATGGTCAAATGTATGAGACCAGAAAATTCAATTTGAGGGCAGAATTATTTGTCCATGACATGATCCGAATGCAGCTTTTCAGAAGTAGACAAATTAAGTTGGTAGTTGTTGCAATTTGCTGGTAGTTTTACCATCTAATCAAATTAGTGGTTGGATGACGAAAAGTTAAGGGATCCCCACATTGATTTCATGTGCCCTAAACAAAAGAAAGATTTTGCACTCAAGTGATTCAACCAACAGAACTATCATATGGAATCCTTATGTCCCAACATAATCTGTTGAGGCCTCACCTAATAAGATTGGATTCTGCAAATTCACGAGTGCAAATCTCTCCTCCACTTAAAAGTGGGTGGTTGAGATGCAAAATATGAGTTCTCTGATTAAAAACAAGTACCTAATTTGAGACACTTCGTCCCAATCATCCTAAGATTTTCTCACACATTATTGGAGCATCACGCAAGGATATATTTCCCTTGCCTAAGACATTAATTTTGCCAATGTACAGCATTCATTTTGTTATTTTCTACTCTAAAACATATGGAGTATTAAAAATAATTTCATCCATTAAAGTTCTCATAAAACTAGTTTCTTTCATAAAATCACTCTTACTCGGTGACGTGAAAATAAGATCCGCTCCATGATGAAGGAAAATGGTGAGGTAGTGGAAGACTCAAGAGTTGTATTTGAAAAATTCTTTGCCAATAGATGGGGAGAGGGTACGACTATATGGGGGAGTACGACTTCCCTTGTTTTGTGAAGAAGCTTGATCGTAGCGAGGCAATACACATCAGTAGGCCGGTGTCAACTGTAGATATTTTAAGAGATATCAATGACAACACGTGACTCATGTAAAACATGTGATCTATGTGAAAGAAATCCCTCATGAAATCAAGCAGATCCTAAAATCTCTCCATGAAGATAGGAACACATGGAACTCATGGGACTCATGCACCATGTGTTTCTCATTCTCTATCTCAATCAATATTTTTTATTGTTTCTCCTAAATCAGTGTAAACATGTGATCAATATGTGTGTGTATATATATACAATTAAAAACCATAACAAGTGGTATCTTTGCTAATAAATAGGGGTTCATCGATCCCGCTCGTCCCAATCATGTATGCAAGCTAAACCACAGTATCTATGACATCAAATAGACTCCATGGGCCTGGTTTTCTCGCCTCAGTAGTTATCTAGTCACAATGGATTTGTGGGCTCCAAGTCCGGCACGTCTCTCTTCCTCTGACGGGTCGAGACAGATCGTCTTCTGGTTCTTATCTATGTGGATGGCATCATCATCACAGTCAATGACTCACGGGCTGTCACTCGTCTTATTCATGAAATAGATCGGGAGTTCTCATTAAAAGACCTCGACTAACTGCACTTGTAACCCCCGTTCCTGGAATACGTACTTAGATACGTATTCTGATTTCGAACATTTTTTTTTCTCATTGTATTTGTTTTTACTTTGTATTTATTTATGCTATTGTTTTGTATTAGATCTGGATTTCCTGGACTCAGAGTCAGCCTGAGTCTGAACCAGGGACTCGGTACCAGCTTCTGTCTGATTTGACCTTTCAGATAATCCAATTTGACCGATTTTACTTTTAAATACTATTTTAAATATTTTATATTTTTCATGATTTTCTGAAACTTTTCAGAATTATTCTGCAAAATCTTCAAAACTGGTGTCGATCGGTGTCGCTGAATGATTCTCAGATTTTTTTTTTAGTTTTTAATGGAGTTAAATTTCTAAAAACGGCTTTCACATTACTTTTTAAAATCTCATTTTTCATCTAAATGTATTTTTGGAGATTTTTTGAATTTATCGAAGTTCGATAGATTTTGGTGTCGACTGGTATCACCGATGAATTTTAGGATTTTTAATTTGAAAACCTAATTGAATTTATTGAATCTGATTTCATTATGCATCTTAAAATAATATTTTCTATTTTTGAGAATTTTTGGGAACGTTTCTGAAACAGTCAATTTTTACCCTATTTAAATAATAATATTATTTCTCAATTATTTTTCTTTCTTACTTTTTCCTTCTATTCTCTTTTACTTAATTCTCCTATTTTATTCTACTTATTTATTATTTAATAATATTTTTTTTACCTATTTATCATTTTCCTTTTCTTTTCCTTCTTTTACTCCTTTTCTTTCTTTTCTTTTTTCTTTTCTTTTCCCTTTTCTCTTTCTCCCCCCCACCTGCTCCCTGCCTTCCCCATCCCCTGCCAATAGCGAACGATAGCAACAGCAGCAGCCCATCCCCCCATCTCCACCATACTCTCTCCCTTCTCTTTCTTTTCCTTTCTCCCTTTCTTTCTCTCATTCTCTCCATCTCCCCCATTCTCGCAATTTCTCCTCTCCCACCAACTTCCAACCTCCTCCTCCTCTTTCCTTGGGCTACCGTCATCGCTTGCTCCACCACCGGAGCGCTACCACCCCTTGGCTGGTGTCATCTCCTCCCCCAAACCCTTTCTCTCCTCCTTCCACTAACACCATCATCTCCTTCTTCAATTTCACCCATCCTCACCACCATTTCATCTCCATCTTCAAAATCCACCCAAAAAATTTCTCTACCACCTCCTTCACTTCCATCACCCAACCACCATCTCCAGCTCCTCTAATCCCTAACATCACCACCAACCCCCATCTCCAACAACCACCAACCACCAACAACAACAAAATCAGCAACACCACCCCCTTCCCCCTCTCTCCTCCGCCCAAGGGAGCCGCCAGCCGCGCCACCCAGGCCCGCCGCCAACCCTCCCCTCCCCTTCTTCTCCTTCTTTTCTTTTCTCTTCTATCTTTCTTTCTTTCTCTTTCTTTTCTTTTCCCCTTCTTTTTATTCCATGTTTTCCTTTTTCTTTTTCCGGTACACTCTCTCTCTCTCTCTCTTTCTCACTTTCCCACATCTCTTTCACTCTCTTTCTCCCTCTCTAGCTCTCTTTCATTCTCTCTAGATCTTCTCTCTCCTCTTCCTGTGTGCGTATGTGTGGTGTTCGTACTCCCGGACTCTCCCCTCGAGCTGCGTGCTAGTCGCTGTGTTAGCCCACCGAAATCTCTCCCCAACCGGAGTCCGTCACCAAGCCCCGACTGTTGATTAGGCGACTGTTTTGTCATCATCATTACATGCTTAGTAATCACTACTCTAGCGTTTAATCTATGATACATTGTTATGCTTTTTATTTGTGATATGCGAGTACTTCTCTAATGCTTGATATATGACATGCAAATATATTTTTCTAATGTTATATATGTTTCACGTGCACTTCCAATATTTGATTCATGATACATGTTATATTGCTTGATACATGCTGGGTGAATATTATTCTGGTGTTTAATACATGATACATAACAAGCGAGTGTTTCTTATTATTACTACATACTTTGTGAATACCATTCTGATGCTTGATACATGAATTGCGAATACCCTCCCTTTGGACTTATATTGTCATTTACTTTTAGGCCTATATATTGTTATTCATTTTTGGCGTTGTTGTAACTCATTTGGGCGAGTATTATATTTGTATTGAATATGCCTACATACGCTCCCGCTTCGCTCGACTTCGTATAGCTATTTAATAACTTAATATATTATTATAATTATGCTTGTGAAATGTTTAACTATATTGTTCTCATGTATCATGTTACATAACCGGATGATTGTCTGATATATGATATTGAAACTCTTTATTCAACTTACCTGACACCGACATGTTAATTATCTGACACTTGATATATGACACTGACACTTGACATATGCTATTACTTAGTACTAATACACTTAACCTGATGTTGTGACACCTGACACCTGTATTACATTGCCTATTTATGATTATCATTTTAACGGGGACTTGACATGATTATTATACTGCTACCATCTGGTACTCCTGAACTTTTATATTCTTGAACCCCTGAAGCAGGGAGACTCCTGATACTATACTCCCGCTAATCCCCATAATTGGTTAACCATGGATTGGATTACTTTGAACACACTATGGACATTATTACTTGACAACCTGTAATAATTGAACAACTTACATCGGGATGGGGGAAACTAATGGGTACGGAAATAACTTTTGTGTTTATGATGGCTATACAAATGTTGTACAACTAATACTTGAGATTCTACCTGAAAGCCACCAGGTGTTTCTGTGGGGTGTAATGGCACCCCTACTCCCCTGATGTCCTGTCGGATGTGCCATAAGCCCCTGAGCCTATTCCTATAAGAGTGGTGAGATCCTATTCCTATTCGGGCAAACAATAAGTCTCGGTACCCGATCGAGGGAAAATCGTGCACGAAAAGTGTATGTTTTGAAATCAAGAGTTAAAAGTGTGTGTTTTGGCTTCCTTGATACTTCCATTATAGCATAAAAGATAAACGGGTCGAATCTAAAGGGACAGGAAGCGATAGAAGTTTTACCGGAGTGTTCATGTGTGTGTTAAAGTTTCTTCAATATTTAAAGAATCAAAATAAAAGAAATTAAAGAATGGAAAGAGAAGAGTACGGTGAAACACGAATAAGTGGAGAACATAGAAGAAATTATTTTTGTGATTTTTGTTTGTATATCTAAAACAAAGTAAAAAGAGAAAGAAAACTCATGGCTGCTAACTACTAATAGTTCCACTAACTATGCTAACCTCTGAGTGATAGTTGCCTCACATGTATCCTTGGTCATCACTAGTCCTTAGCTCAAGAGCGTTTCAAAGCATAACTCATATGTTAACTCGTCACATCCAAACTCAACAAACAAGTGCAAGTTACACTTAAACCATCAAAACTAAATAAGAGAAAGCATGGAATAAAAAAATATTAGCTTATTAGAGAGTTGGGATGTTAGAGTGTTAGAATCCATCATCATGAGTCATCAATGACTCTTGCAAGAGTAAGGCCTAGTAGAGGCTATTAGATTCATGTGGATTATCAAGTAAGAAGTTAGCAAGTTAGTGGTTAGTAGTTAGTTGCCATGAGAAAAATTAGTTAAGCATGTAAAAGGAGTTAGAGAGAAGAAAATAAAAGAGATAAAGAGAGAACCTTTCATAGATTGTCACCTTCTATTATAAGCATTCTTGCTTTCCACCCATGTACCACTCTCTTTTCTATTAAAAGATCTATAAGAAATGAAAAATACAAAGGATGATGAAGAAGAAGAACTAACCTAAACTACCCTAAAACTACAACATGGAGAAGAAAACCCTAAAAACTATCCTAAAAACTACTCAAAACTTTCTTCTCCTGGTGCTCTGGACATCCCAAGGTATTTATAGGTGAAACAAGGCATCAGGGAGTCTGTACGGAGCCACGCGTCAAATCACAGCGCGCGGCTCCACGACATTGCCGCGAAAACACGACAGTTGCCGCGTTTTCGCGGCAATTCTAAGGCGGCGCCGCCTGTTGTGCCCCCTGCTTGTCCCCCTGTCGGCTGTATGTCCTGATTTCTAGATTTGGACTCCCGATTTTGACGAAACCACTCTCCAAAGTCAATTGCTATTCTTGTAAGCTTTTAAGCAGCAATTAAATGGGATTTTTGGGTTTCTTCTTCATTTCTTGCCATGGACCTAGAAACATACAAGAGAGGTATTATTAACAGAATTTAAGATTGAATAAATGTAAAGATGTGGTATGAAATATACAATTATAGAGACTAATCACACCCACGCACTTATCTTTTACTCGTCCCGAGCAAAACAAAAAAAACTAACCGAGAAGATTATTATACCACTTTCACAGGTAACGCGATTGTACTGAGCGTGTGCAAAAACCCGTTAAACCTCTAGGTTCCCCTAGAAAAGTTTTGTCTCCTGAGGGTTTTCAGCGGATTACACCCACAAAATCTATAAAAAAAGAAATCAAATGTTAGTATTTTGAAAACGCATTTTGAAATAGAGAAAAGTGTTAAAATATTTTTTTAACTGATCAAAAGGTCATAGGTTAACCAGAAAATATTTTTCCTTAAACTAAGTCAAAATGCAAAATCCTGTCATAAATTAAATGTAAGAATTTAAAATTGAATCGATTCTTTGATCTTTCATAAAACTCTTAGAAAAATATGCACTTTGTGAACAGTAAAGTTTTTTTTGGGATATCGACTCTAACTTTCATGCCATTTATTTATATTATTTTTATTTTTTTCTTTCCTTAGTTTTCTTAGGCTTTCTACCTTACCCGGGTAGTGAGCCTTTAGTCGGTGACTCCCAAACCAGATAGTTTTAGGGCACCAGATGAGAAAATATCTCTCGGACTTAAAAACTCGAGTAAACATAGCCACAAAACTAAAGGGGATTATTTTATTTTTGTCCACCGTTTTAAGCGTGAATAATCATGCTTCCTGAGGTATAATTACCCAACTTCAATAAGTGATTTTATCATTATTTTATATATATTTCTTTATGACATTTTCAGTCTTTGTTTTAATCTCAAAAATTTGTGAAGTGTGAAGTGCATAAATCTAAGGCAAAAAATTCAAGATCAAATTATCTTTTCAATCTTATTTCCTTATCCTAAAATTTAAACAAGATCTATTATTTTGACTTGGTTTAAAAATTCATAATTTTAAGTCTTTCTAATTCCTAAGATAATCTTAATTTTCCTAAAAATAAATCAAAACTATTTCTATTAATTCAAAAAGTTTTGTAAAAAAGAAAAGAAAAGAGTTTTCATATAAAAGAAAATTTTTAAAAGAAAGAAAATTTAAAACTAACTATGTTAGTAAATCCTCTCTCACACTTATCTCATGCATTATCCGCAATGCATCGTGAATGTGTATATACATGAAACAAATAGGAAGGGAAGGAAAATTACCTCATGGTGGTGGCTCCGGTGGTGGTCTGATTGGGCCAAGCATTGCTACCTAATTAAAAAATCATAGATCTTGCAGAAACCCACTAGTGACTTCTCTAATACGACCCAGTAAAAGCATGATTGAGTGAAAGGTCTTATTTAAAAATTATCCTGATCTAATTTTCAATTTTCAAAATAATCACTAAGTTATTTTCTTCAACATCCTTGTCCAATAATGAAGTGTGATTTTGGAAGATGATTGATTTGGAGTCAAATGGAATAGGAAAAAAAATATATACCGACTCAAAAATTTGACTTAGATCAAGTCGAGATTTAAAAAGGGGAGTCGAAATTGGTTCAAAAATGGGATCCAAACCAACGAATTGATGTTCACACACTTTCCCCATTAATGAAGTATGATCATAAGATATTGGTGATTCAATTTTACGGTGTACTGGTACAGGATTCAATATTGACTCTAGAATAGAGAAAAAATCTGATAAAGATACCGGAGTCATTATTGAATCAAAAAGTGAAATAGAATTACCAACTTGAGATTCAGGATTACTTTTAAGCTCAAGTTCAATTTCAAAAAAAGGATAACTTGCCAAAATGTCAAGGTGTTCTCAAAATTTTAGGCAAGTTTAAATGGATGTAATGAAATTGAATCTTAATTTTCGTCTACGAAAGGAATGTGAATGGGTGAAATGATCGATTGAAGTTCAAGAATTATAGGAATCAAAACTGGCTCAAGAATGTTACTTAGTTTAGGTAACACTGCAGGAGTCGATATTGATTCAAGGATTGGATTTGAATTGCTAAATTGAAGCTCAGGTTCACATTCATCTTCAAATTCAATTTCAGGAATTGTATAACTTGTCAAACTATTAAGAATTTGATGTTGGTCAAGTTCAGGTTGGTATGATGAAATTGAAGATGGATTTCCAGAATGACATGACTCTTGAGTCATGTGAACATCCGATGGACATGGGAATTCAATCATATTTTGCATTATTCGCTCGGTCTCTTGCACGAATTCCATAGTATTTTCCCATAATGATTTTTCTTTGAGTGGCTTTGGAAAAGAACTATATGAATTTTGGAAATTTTGTGGACATGATGAGGCAAACATGTTTTCAAATTGTTTTTGGGCCTCTATCACTTCTTCTAAACTCCTTTGCAATGATGATTTTTCTTCAATTGGTGGTTCAGGAAAAGGAAGATATGAAGCAGAATTGGGGAATAAATATTGTGAAAATTATGGATAATGTGGTTGAAAATTTGACTCGAGGAAGGTGAATCCCCATGAAATCTGTGAAAAGTGGAAGTTAATTTGAAAATTATAGTCATAGGATTGGGGATATGGGTTATATTGAGTCGGATAATCCCAACTCGGCATATATGGTTGGTTCATATCGTACATAGCCAGGTCAGGGTTATCCGAGTCAAATTAGGTCGGGGTGAAATATGGATTCATATTAGGATTGAAAAAATTATTGTTGTTAAAATCCATTTTACAATTTACAAAAAAGAAAAACAAACAAATAAACAAATAAACAAATAAAAAAAGAAAAAAGCCTACGCTAGGGTTGACTTAGACCTAGACGACTCTTAACTGGTTAGACTGTCCACGGGGGATACATTGTCAGAATCTGACCACGAGTTTATTGGCCAGGTAGGGGCAAGACCAGTGGGAGGTATCCGTGCCGGAACAATGGGCCTAATTATGTCAAACACTGTTCTTCGAGGTTTCGCCTCTCAATCTCCAACCTTCGACACCAATTTGACAAGAGTCAAATTCTAACAATTTTTCCCTTAGGTCAATCTCTTAAATTAGTCTGAGATGTCCCTAGGGGCCAACGTCTAGCAATTTTATTAAGGCTTGGGTTGTGTGAGTGGAGAGGTGATTTTTGGGCTAAGGAAGGGTAATGACTTCCCCACCTTATGTTGTATTGGATTTTGCCCTTAAGTTTAATTTGTGCAAGTGTGCAATATAGATAAGAATGAACACACAAAGAGAGTAAATCACCCACATGTTTGTCCTAACTATATGCAATGCAATATGTACACCTCCGTCAAGATCACAACAACACAAGAATAAAATACAGTAAATTTGAATTAAAATCGACACATGCCTAGATGCAAATGTCTAAACCGTTTTAAAGCATCCAATTTTCGTATTTTAGTTCTTAAATTATTATAGTGCACAGGTAATATAAATAAAAAGTAGCAGCAGAATATAAGAATATATAAGAATTTACCCAACCACATAAAAGCAAGTGTGGACTTCTGCTATGCTAAGACTATAACCTGCATACCAAAAACAAAGAAGAAAAGTTAATAAAAACGTGAAATCAAACAGTTCTCATCCCCGGCAACGGTGCCAAAATTTGATCGAGGGAAAATCGCGCATGAAAAGTGTATGTTTTGAAATCAAGAGTTAAAAGTGCGTGCTTTGACTTCCTCGATACTTCCTTTATAGCATAGAGGCTAAACAGGTTGAATCCACAGGGACGGGAAGCGATAAGAAGCTTTACCAGAATGTTCACGTGTGTGTTAAAGTTTCTTCAATATTTTAAAAAATCAAAGAAAAGAAAATAAAGAATGAAAAGAGAAAAGTACGGTGAAACACGAATAAGTGGAGAACATAGAAGAAATGATTTTTATGATTTTTGTTTGTATATCTAAAACAAAGTAAAATTATAAAGAAAACTCATGGCTGCTAACTACTAATGGCTCCACTAACTATGCTAACCTCTTAGTGATAGTTGCCTCACATGTATCTTTGGTCATCACTAGTCCTTGACTTAAGAGCGTTTCAAAACATAACTCATATGTTAACTCATCACATCCAAACTCAACAAACAAGTGCAAGTTATACTTAAACCATCAAAACTAAATAAGAGAAAGTATGGAATAAAAAAATGTTAGCTTGTTAGAGAGTTAGGATGTTAGAGTGTTAGAATCCATCATCATGAGCCATCAATGGCTCTTGCAAGAGCAAGGCCAAGTAGAAGCAATTAGATTCATGTGGATTATCAAGAAGTTAGCAAGTTAGTGGTTAGTAGTTAATTACCATGAGAAAAATTAGTTAAGCATGTAAAAGGAGTTAGAGAGAAGAAAATAAAGAGAGATAAAGAGAGAACCTTTCATAAATTGTCACCTTCTATTACAAGCACTCTTCCTTTCCACCCATGTACCACTCTCTTTCCTATTACAAGATCTATAAGAAATGTAAAATACAAAGGATGAAGAAGAAGAACAACTAAACTAAACTACCCTAAAGCTACAACATGGAGAAGAAAAACTTAAAAACTATCCTAAAAACTACTCAAAACTTCCTTCTCCTGGTGCTCTGGACATCCCAGGGTATTTATATGCGAAACAGGGCATCAGGGAGTCTATACAGAGCCGCGCGTCAAATCACGGCGCGCGGCTCCACGACATTGCCACGGAAACACGATAATTGCCGCGTTTTCGCGACAATTCTAGGGCGGCGCGCGCGGCGCCGCCTGTTGCGCCCCCCTGCTTGTCCCCCTGTCAGTTGTACGTCCTGATTTCTGGATTTGAGCTCCGGTTTTGACGAAACTACCCTCCAAAGTCAATGGCTATACTTGTAGGCTTTTAATCACCAATTAAATAGGATTTTTGGGATTCTTCTTCATTTCATGCCATGGATCTAAAAACATACAAGAGAGATATTATTAACAGAATTTAATATTGAATAAATGTGAAGATTTGGTATAAAATATACAATTTTAGAGACTAATCAGTATCTAGCGGTACGTTCCAACTCAGTACCGGATACTCCTGGACCATTGTCCCGGGAATATACGGGACCCATTCTAAACATGATTCGTCGATCTCCATCAGTTTCCAATAACTTGCTCCCTAATTTGTATGTGGAGATATTGTTGGCCCAAGGTTACAATCACCCATGATTAGTGTATTTGATGATTACAAAACATATTAGTTATTTGTACTAATAACATTTGTTGTTTAAGTGTGTTTCAGATTTCTATTCATTCTAAAAGTCTTCTCTCACAAATACAAGGATTTGGACTCAAGTCAACTCCAATTGGGCTCAAGGAACAAGTGTTGAAGATTATATGAAGAAGCCTATTGAAGATCTTGAAGTCCTTAGAAACATTGTAAGAAATAGAATGTTAAAGTTTGAGTATATGAAATTTGGCTCTAGGATTTGCACACACACTTGTTTCATATATTTCCTATGTTTTGAAAATGGTTATTTCTAAGTTTTATGCCTTAGTTTATATATACATGTACCAAAAGCTTTATATCTTGAAAATCTTGTATATAAAACATGTGTATAAACTATTTTCTGCATAATACTTAGCTATATGTATTTTTAAAATATTTCTCAAAATTTTTCTAACTCAAACCAGCCCAGTTTTCTGTTTCAGGCAACTCCGGCCGACGGGGCCGGTCGACCGGTGATGTGTCTGGACATGCACTGTTTGTGCATGTCTGTCGGTTGACCGGACCGGTCGACCGACGGAGAGCAAATTGCTCTCAGGTTTTTTCGGTCGACCGGACCGGTCGACCGGAAGAAGGAAACTGTGTTTCCTCCTTTGGAACGGTCGACCGGACCGGTCGACCGAGAGCCAACGGCTCTTTGCTGCTGGGCTTGCGGTCGACCGGACCGGTCGACCGCCAAGCCTGCTATAGCCTAACGGCTCTTCCTCTTTGGGCTATTCTGAAAAACTGTTTTGTTTTCAGCTTTAACAGATTTTTGGAGAGTTGTTGGGGAGCTTTTGCAGGTCAAATTAGGTGTAAAGAAATTGTTTTTAACCTATTTTCTAACCCTATAAATAGAGGAGAAGTCTCTCTTGCATATCACCAAGAAAAATCCTCAAGTTTGTGTTGTTTTCAAAAGAGAAAAGAAAAGAGTTTAAAGCTTTCATTCCAATTCTTTTTGAGCTTGTTTTTCAGTTGTATTTGATTACTAATATCACTCTACAACTGAAGTTTTTCTCACCACACTTCATAGAGCCAAAAATCCAATACTCATTCTATAGTGAAGTTGTAATTGAAGTGAAGAGTGTTTGTAAAAGAGTTTGAGAATAGTGTAGTGATCTTGTTGTGATCACTTTGTTCTTGTAATCCTTTCCTTGTGGAGCAACCTCTTCGGTAGAGGTCCTTTGTACTCGGTGGAGCTCGGTGCTCGGTCTTCGGTAGACCAAATTATAAAGGCGTCCTCGGTGGATAGTGAAAACCCTTCACGGAGGTGAAGGCGGGGGGAGTAGAGCGGTGGCTCGAACCTCGAAACAAATCACTTTGTTTGTGATTGCCTTTGCGTCCAATTCTTGCTTTACTTTTCAATAGCTCATTATTGCTTTCTATTGCATACTTGTGATATTGTTTGAATCTCTTGTGATACTATTTGCTTGCTTGTAATTCTTACCATATATCATTGTGTTTGCATCATTCTTCATATCATCCATTTCTTACTTGTGTGTGCCAATCCCGTACTCATCCAACAAGAGCTTCACATAGCACCTCAACCCATATCAAGGGGAATCAAGAGGAGTTTAGTCCAGAGCCTCGCAAGAGGAATTCGGCTACACTTGTTGAATTGTACTAAGTTGAGCCTCACTTGTTTTAGGTTCCGCATTTAGAGAGTTAAAATTTTTAAGATTAGCATTCACACCTATTCACCCCCCCTCTAGGTGTTTTTCAATTGGTATCAGAGCTTGGACTCTAGGATTTAGTTAACAACCTTAGAGAAGATCCTAATTGCTAATCATTTCATTCATATTCATATAGTAAAAATGGCCGATGGAATTAAGACCCCTCCTAAGTTTGATAGACTTAACTTTCCCATATGGAAAGTTAAGATGACCGTGTTTTTGCAATCTCTAGTTAGCCGAGTTGCAAAAGCAGTGACTAAGTCCTTTAGTGTACCCCCGGTGACGAATCCACTTGGTCCGAAATAGAGACTAAGGAATTCGATGCCAATGCCAAAGCTCACTATGCACTTCTACAAGCCCTTAATGATGATGACATTTCTAGGGTTATCCATTGCAAATCCACATATGAGATTTGGTCACACTTGATAGTCACACATGAGGGGACCTCACAAGTAAAGAAGGCTAAGATTGACCTTCTTCGGTCCCAATATGAAACATTTAGCATGCAAGAAAATGAAACCATAGATGATATGGTTACAAGATTTACCAAGATTACTAATGGACTCTCTTCTTTAGGTGAAGATATCAACAATGATCAAAGAGTAAGGAAGATCATCCGAGCTCTTCCTCCTTCATGGGAAGTTAAAGCTACAACCTTGAAGGAACTCAACGACAATGAAGAGATGGAGCTTATAGGTCTCATTGGGAACCTCAAAACCCATGAGATGGAAAGGAAAGCTAGGGAGGATATGGCTCCTTCCAAAAAGAAGACTATCGCTTTCAAGAGTCAAGCTACACACTCCGATGAAGACGATGAAGAAGAAGATGATGAGGAGCTCTCACTCCTTGTTAAGAATGTCCGGAGGATGTACAACAAGGCAAAGTACCAAGGTAGAAGAAGATGGCAAGGAGGCAAAGAAGAAAGAAGGATCACTTGTTTCAATTGCCAAAAGCCCGAACACATTGTTGCGGAGTGTCCGGACAAAGCTAAGCCCTCCACATCAAAGAAGCCTTACAAGAAGAAGGCTATGAAGGCAACTTGGGATTCGGAGACCGAATCCGAGGAAGAAATAGACACCGCCAACATGTGCTTCATGGCTAATGAAGGCACAAGCAAGGTAACCTCTTCCCCTTCCTATGATAATGAGCTTTCTATGGAT
This sequence comes from Agave tequilana, assembly GCA_038442645.1. Lineage (NCBI taxonomy): Eukaryota > Viridiplantae > Streptophyta > Magnoliopsida > Asparagales > Asparagaceae > Agave > Agave tequilana. Next base: position 21,430 of record JAVJIF010028224.1, on the reverse strand, counting down.
GAATTAGAAGAGGCTTTTGTTGAGTTGTCACAAAATTATGATTTCTTAAAGAAAAAGTATTTAAAGATGAAAAAGGAAAATGAATCTTTAAGTCATCAAGTTTTTACTCTTACAAAAGAAAAGGATGATTTGGTTTCCACCTTGGCCACTACTAAAAATGATTTTGAAAAATATAAGATTTCTTGCAAAGGTAAGGCCCCACTAATTGATTCTAATGAAGTTTCTATGCTTAAGGAAAGATTAGACTCATTAAGTATTGTTTTGAAAAATTGTGAGTTTAACAAGAAGAAAATTGAGGCTATGTTTCCTAAGAAACAAGCCCCAAAGAAAAATGCTCATGCTCATGTTCATGTTCATGCTACACAACCTAAACAACATGGCAAAACCCCAAAACATGCTCACACTACACATACACATCATGCATTCATGTATGGTAGAGTGTTCTCATGTTCACATTGTGGACGGAAAGGGCACTTAGCCAATTTTTGCTATGATAGATTAAACGTATCACGTCATAATGTTTGGGTTCGAGGCACTAACTTTAAAGGACCCAAGAAAGTTTGGGTACCAAAATCAACAATTATGTTAAATGATGTAGGTACTTTCCAAATCCCAACGACGTAGAGGATTGTGGTATCTTGATAGCGGTTGCTCAAGGCATATGACTTGGGACATCAACAACTTTGCAACCCTATCAAGATATCATGAAGGTGGCACCGTCACCTTCGGAGATGACGCCAAGGGTAAAATCATCGGTATTGGTAATGTAAAACTTGGCACTCTCCTTTAATTGAAAATGTAGTTTTAGTTGATGGCCTCAAGCATAATCTCTTGAGTGTTAGTCAACTTTGTGATAAGGTTTTGATGTTGTTTTTGATAATGTTGCTTGTAAAGTAATTGACAGAACTTCAAATGTTTGTGTATTTTCCGATTTTCGTGAAAGTAATGTTTATATGATTGATATGTTAAATATGTCTTGTAATATTACTTGTTTGAAAGCCCTCGATGATGACTCTTGGTTGTGGCATAGGAGATTAGGGCATATTTCTTTTGATCACATTTCTAGGTTAAACACAAAGGAAATGGTGAAAAGTATTCCTTGCTTGAATTTTGAAAAAGACCGAGTTTGTGACGCATGTCAATTTGGGAAACAAACTAAGTCTTCTTTCAAGTCAATTAAGGATATCATGACATCACGTCCTTTGGAGTTAATCCATATGGATCTTTTTGGTCCTACACAAACCAAAAGTCTAAGTGGGAATAGATTTGCTTATGTTTTGGTTGATGATTTTTCAAGGTTTACTTGGATTTTCTTTCTTGAACATAAAAGCCAAGCATTTTCGTATTTCCAAACTTTTAAGAAAAGAGTTGAAAAAGAAAAGATGTTTCGATTTTGAGAATAAGAAGTGATAGAGGAGGTGAATTCATTAACCAACCCTTTACCACTTTTTGTGATGAACATGGAATAAAGCATGAACTTTCTTGTCCTAGAACTCCACAACAAAATGGAGTAGTTGAACGGAAAAATAGAACATTACAAGAGATGGCTAGGACAATGCTAAGTGAATATGGTCTACCACATTATTTGTGGGCCGAGGCCGTTAATACATCATGCTATATATCAAATCGTGTTTTCTTGTGTAAAAATACTACTAAAACTTCTTTTGAAATGTATTTTTCTAGAAAACCTAATGTTTCCTATTTTAAAGTTTTTGGTTGCAAATGCTTTGTTTTAAATACAAAAGATAATTTAGGAAAGTTTGATGCTAGATCTTATGAGGCTATTTTGTAGGTTACTCAAACACTAGTAAGGCTTATAGAGTTTTCATTAGATCATCATTGACTATTGAAGAGTCTATTCATGTTAAGTTTGAGGAATCTAACAAGTTTGTTAAGAATGTTGTAGAAATAGATGCATTGGATGAAGGTTTGGAGAAAGTGACATTGGAGGATGCTTCTACTATGGGAGACAAACCAAAGGATGATGAAGGAAGCGAAGCTAAGGTGGAGGAGGCACAAGAAAATGAAAATCAAACACATGAGGTGGAGCCTACTCAACCACTACCAAAGGATTGGAGATACAATCCACATCATCCCAAGGACCTCGTCATAGATGAAGTATCAAAAGGGGTAACTACTCGCTCTAGACTTCATGACTATTGTGGTAACTATGCATTCATTTCTCATATTGAACCCAAAAATGTCCTCGAAGCCGAGGCCGATTCATATTGGTTGCTAGCCATGCAAGAGGAGCTCAATCAATTTGAGCGCAACCAAGTTTGGCACCTTGTTCCTAGGCCCCACGATAGACCAACAATTGGTACTAAGTGGATCTTTAAGAATAAGTTGGATGAATCGGGTAATGTAGTTAGAAACAAGGCTAGGTTAGTTGTCCAAGGTTACACTCAAATCGAAGGGATCGATTTTGAAGAAACCTTTGCACCCGTAGCACGGCTTGAAGCCATACGGATGACACTAGCATTTGCCTCATATAAAGATTTCAAATTATTTCAAATGGATGTTAAAAGTGCTTTTCTAAATGGATTTATTGAAGAGGAGGTGTATGTTGAACAACCCCCGGGTTTGTTGATCCTACACATCCGGATTTTGTTTTTAAATTAGATAAAGCTCTTTATGGTTTAAAACAAGCCCCTAGGGCTTGGTATGAAAGACTTTCTTCATTTTTGATTTCAAATGGTTTTAAGAAAGGTAAAATTGACACAACTTTGTTTACAAAACATGTAGAAAAGGACATTCTTATTGTGCAAATTTATGTAGATGATATTATTTTTGGTTCTACTAATGAATCTCTTTGCCAAGCTTTTGAGTCATGCATGAAGGATGAATTCGAAATGTCTATGATGGGGGAGCTCAACTATTTCCTTGGACTCCAAATCAAGCAAAAGAAGGATGGGATCTTCATCAATCAAGCCAAGTACACAAAGGAACTAATCAAAAGGTTTGGGCTTGAAGGATCGAAAGTAAGCAAAACTCCTATGGCAACAACTACAAAGCTTGACAAGGATGAACAAGGTAAAAGTGTAGACATTAAATTATATCGTAGCATGATTGGTAGTTTGCTTTATTTGACGGCTAGTAGGGCCGGATATTATGTTTTCCGTATGTCTTTGTGCACGTTTTCAATCTTGTCCTAAAGAATCTCACATAATTGCGGTTAAACGCATAATTAGATACCTTAAGGGCACTATTGAAATGGGTTTGTGGTATCCTAAAACCAGATTATTTGAAATGAAGAGTTTTTCGGATGCCGACTATGCGGGTTGTAGGGTAGATAGGAAGAGCACAAGTGGAACATGTCAATTCTTAGGTAATTGTCTTGTATCTTGGTCTTCCAAAAAGCAAAATTCGGTAGCCCTTTCAACCGCCGAGGCGGAGTATGTTGCAGCCCGGAGCTTGTTGTGCACAAGTTCTTTGGATGAAACATACTCTCCTCGACTATGATTTACACTTTGATCATGTTAAAATATTTTGTGATAATACTAGTACTATTCACATGACAAAGAATGCAAATCAACATAGTAAAACCAAACACATTGACATTAGGTATCACTTTCTTAGAGATCATTATGAGAAAGGTGATATTGTTATTGAATATGTTTCTACCGATTTTCAACTTGCCGATATTTTTACTAAACCATTAGACTATGCTAGATTTTCATTTATTTGTGGTGAGTTGAATGTTTGCATTATGGATTCTTAACAATAAAATTTTTCAATTGGTATTTTAACCCTTTTTGATGTATGACAAAAAGGGGGAGAATAAGTTGTTTAAGAGTTTGATATTTTGAATTTGAATAAGTTTAAGAGTTTGATATTTTGAATTTGTTTGAGTTTGTTAAGTTTGTTTATTTAAGTTTTTGACAAAACTATTTGCCTTGAATGCTTTATGTATTGTGCTTCCATAGTCAAATTTTTATACATAGCATTATTTGAGGGGGAGTTTTCCAAACTCCTCTTCCATGTTTATTTAAATAACATATATGTTTTGTCATCATCAAAAGGGGGAGATTGTTGGCCCAAGGTTACAATCACCCATGATTAGTGTTTTGATGATTACAAAACATATTAGTTATTTGTACTAATAACATTTGTTGTTTAAGTGTGTTTCAGATTTCTATTCATTCTAAAAGTCTTCTCTCACAAATACAAGGATTTGGACTCAAGTCAACTCCAATTGGGCTCAAGGAACAAGTGTTGAAGATTATATGAAGAAGCCTATTGAAGATCTTGAAGTCCTTAGAAACATTGTAAGAAATAGAATGTTAAAGTTTGAGTATATGAAATTTGGCTCTAGGATTTGCACACACACTTGTTTCATATATTTCCTATGTTTTGAAAATGGTTATTTCTAAGTTTTATGCCTTAGTTTATATATACATGTACCAAAAGCTTTATATCTTGAAAATCTTGTATAAAACATGTGTATAAACTATTTTCTGCATAATACTTAGCTATATGTATTTTTAAAATATTTCTCAAAATTTTTCTAACTCAAACCAGCCCAGTTTTCTGTTTCAGGCAACTCCGGCCGACCGGGCCGGTCGACCGGTGATGTGTCTGGACATGCACTGTTTGTGCATGTCTGTCGGTCGACCGGACCGGTCGACCGACGGAGAGCAAATTGCTCTCAGGTTTTTCGGTCGACCGGACCGGTCGACCGGAAGAAGGAAACTGTGTTTCCTCCTTTGGAACGGTCGACCGGACCGGTCGACCGAGAGCCAACGGCTCTTTGCTGCTGGGCTTGCGGTCGACCGGACCGGTCGACCGCCAAGCCTGCTATAGCCTAACGGCTCTTTCCTCTTTGGGCTATTCTGAAAAACTGTTTTTGTTTTCAGCTTTAACAGATTTTTGGAGAGTTGTTGGGGAGCTTTTGCAGGTCAAATTAGGTGTAAAGAAATTGTTTTTAACCTATTTTCTAACCCTATAAATAGAGGAGAAGTCTCTCTTGCATATCACCAAGAAAAATCCTCAAGTTTGTGTTGTTTTCAAAAGAGAAAAGAAAAGAGTTTAAAGCTTTCATTCCAATTCTTTTTGAGCTTGTTTTTCAGTTGTGTTTGATTACTAATATCACTCTACAACTGAAGTTTTTCTCACCACACTTCATAGAGCCAAAAATCCAATACTCATTCTATAGTGAAGTTGTAATTGAAGTGAAGAGTGTTTGTAAAAGAGTTTGAGAAATAGTGTAGTGATCTTGTTGTGATCACTTTGTTCTTGTAATCCTTTCCTTGTGGAGCAACCTCTTCGGTAGAGGTCCTTTGTACTCGGTGGAGCTCGGTGCTCGGTCTTCGGTAGACCAAATTATAAAGGCGTCCTCGGTGGATAGTGAAAACCCTTCACGGAGGTGAAGGCGGGGAGTAGAGCGGTGGCTCGAACCTCGAAACAAATCACTTTGTTTGTGATTGCCTTTGCGTCCAATTCTTGCTTTACTTTTCAATAGCTCATTATTGCTTTCTATTGCATACTTGTGATATTGTTTGAATCTCTTGTGATACTATTTGCTTGCTTGTAATTCTTACCATATATCATTGTGTTTGCATCATTCTTCATATCATCCATTTCTTACTTGTGTGTGCCAATCCCGTACTCATCCAACAAGAGCTTCACATAGCACCTCAACCCATATCAAGGGGAATCAAGAGGAGTTTAGTCCAGAGCCTCGCAAGAGGAATTCGGCTACACTTGTTGAATTGTACTAAGTTGAGCCTCACTTGTTTTAGGTTCCGCATTTAGAGAGTTTAAATTTTTAAGATTAGCATTCACACCTATTCACCCCCCCCTCTAGGTGTTTTTCAGATATGTGGAATGAGACGCATACCGAGGCATACAAATTAGACGAGTCATAATAATAAAATGATTCATTGGTGCTTTATTGGATTGGTGTAGATAGCATTTTATCAGTTTTATGTTGTTGTTTAGCAATTCAGGTTATATGAACTCAGATTACGGTGACGTGAGGTATAGGGTATATATATGAGGGTTTCTTTTTTTTTGAATTATTCTTTCGACGTACTAATCTCGCGGATCGGTAATTTGGGTTTGTTTAACTGATTTTCCCAATTTATTTTACCTGTTATCTCATTTCATATTTTATTGTGCTTATATTCACGATACACCCTTCATGTACACGTGTGCACACTACTTGGTCTCATCTCATGTACTTATTGGGTTGCATTTGACAACCATGGACTTGCATGTTCAGATCCAGAAGCTTGGACCGAGGTAGACCCTTCAGCCGAGGACCAGGCCTTCCTCGAGGAGCAAGTGGATCAGTCGTAGTTTCTTCCCGTCTTGCCTTGCTCACAAGATTCTCTCTTTTAACTCGTGAGTTCTTGTTTGTACCTTGTATAGCGTACTTTTGTGTAATAATAATATAATATTATGTCACGATCGGTGATAACTGAGTACTTGTATTTTTGTGTTGGAATGTATATTATCACGTAATTCTGTACTCTGATTTTTACATGAACTGAAACTTAGCGTATATATGTGAGGGTATTTCTGCCATGCGTATATACGTCGCAGTAACATCTTTGTACCCACGGGATCGGGGCGTTACAGCACTAGTTCTTGAGCGAGGAGTGTCACCGTACACCTTCAGGTCTCTTTCTCTCTCAACAGAAGTACATCTGCGACTTGCTTCTCCGGCTCAAGATGGATGGTGTCAAGCCAGTCAGCTAGCCTATAGCTACTTCCTGTAAGCTTCCAAGATTGTTGGCAAACCTCTCTCTGACCCCTTTGTCTATCGAAGTATGATTGGGGCTCTACAATACCTAAGTTTTACCAGATCCGATATTACCTTCTCGGTGAACAAGTCGCTCAGTTCATGCAAGCTGCAACCGATGAGCATTAGAGCGCTGTAAAATGGATCCTCTGTTACCTCAAATCTATCATTCAGCATGATCTTTTTCTCTTTCGTCATTCTTGTGTACAGTTTACTGGTTACACCGATGCAGATTGAGTAAAGTCGATCGATGATCGAAAATTCACCAGTGGCTATTGTGACTTTTTTGGTACAAATCTAATTTCTTGGAGCTCGAAGTAGTACACTGTAGCACAATCTAGCAATAAGGCAGAATATAGAAGTGTGGCCAACGCGTGCAGCAGAGGTCGTTTAGTTGCAGTCATTACTTCGTGAGTTTGGACTTCCGCAATCTCTCCCAATAGTTCTCTGTGACAATCTCGGTGCAACATATCTCTCGGTCAATCCTATTCGCCACTCACGCTCCAAACATGTTGAGATCAACATTCAGTTTGTGCGGGACTATATCGCCAATGGAGTCCTCAATGTTCAGTTTGTGAACACTAAAAATCCACTAGCAGACGTTATTATTAAGCCTTTAAGCTCATTAAGGTTTTCTATGCTGAAGAACAAGCTCTCGGTTCTTTCAAACCCGCTTCGCTTGCGGGGGTGTTAGAGATATCAATGACAACACGTGACTCATGTAAAACATGTGATCTATGTGAAAGAAACCCCTCATGAAATCAATCAGATTCTAAAATCTCCATGAAGATAGGAACACATGGGACTCATGAGACTCATGCACCATGTGTTTCTTATTCTCTCTCAATCAATATTTTTTATTGTTTCTTCTAAATCAGTGTAAACATGTGATCAATATGTGTGTGCATATATAACCAAGAATCATAGCTAGCGGTATCTTGTCATTACACAAATAAGTGTTCTTCTCCTTCTTTATCGGATATTTGTGGAGCAGTGAGGGAACAAAATAAGAACAAGGCTCTTGGGCCTAATGGACTCCCTCGTTCTTTCTTTCATGCTATTGGGATATTATACAGGACGATGTAATCCAGGCCATCAAGAAGTTTTATGGGACGGGGGTGATGCTGCTATCTTGTAAGTCAACATATATTGTCCTTATTTCGAAAGTCAAAGGGGCGAGAACACAGGAGCAATATAGACCTATAAGCTTATGTTGCACCCTGTATAAAATTGTCACGAGAATCCTTGTGAACAGACTGAAGGGTGTCATTGATAAGATGATTTCTCCTGAGCATGCGGCGTTTGTTCCAGGTAGATCAATCTCGGATAATATCCTCCTTGCTCAGGAACTTGCATACTCAGTGGAGAATGCTCGAGCTCGAGAGGGTCTTGTGTTGGCCAAGCTAGATATGGAGAGAGCATACGATAGAATGGACTGGAGTTTTCTGGTTAAAAGTCCATGGATAGATGGATTAAAGGTGTACTCCTGAACATAGATATGCGGTGTTGGTTAATGGAGAGGTGTCAAACTGTTTTTTTTTTCCCTTCTTCTGTTGAAGCAGGATCTCTTGGCAACACCAAATTCAACTTATGTTTGCCATCTCCTATTTGCAGATGATTGTCTTATCTTCACCAAGGCGCGAGCTGAGGAATGCAAGGTCATTCAAGAGACAGTTTTCCAACTATTGCGAGATGTCGGGCCAAAAGATCAACTTCGCTAAATCATCTCGATACATCTCTCCAAGGGTTAGGCTAGTTCTTGCTGCCTGTATTTGACATCAATTGGGGCTTGTGAGTGTTAGGGGAACTTGGAAATACTTGGAAGTGCCAATTTCTGATAACATGCTACACAAGGGTGATTTTCAGCATGTCATTTCAGCTGTCGAGAGCAGCATTTTCTTATACAATTGCAGGTATCTTTCTTTAGCAGGAAGGTGGACTCTTCTTAAAGCTAGTATTCTTTCCATCCCATCCATGTGCTCGACCATCGCCATGCAGCGATTGGAGTAATGAAGGAAATTGACAAGCTGTGTCGTGATTTTCTTCGGGGGAGGTCACTGGCTAGCATGGACGAGATGTTGCAAAAGTACATCAGATGGTGGTTTGGGTTTTAGAGATAATTGGTCACTTGCATACTGCTTTGGTGACTAAGCATGTGGGGAGGGCTTTGCTAGATCTGAATGTATTATGGGTGAAAGTTTGTAGAGACAAATATAGGATTGATTCTCACTTGTTCATGCCATCTGAATGGATTATGGGTGAAAGTTTGTAGAGACAAATATGAGAATAATTCTCACTGATCCAGTATGAAAGTGAGAAGGGGAAGAGTTTCTACGTTGTTCAAGTGCATGTGAAAGAGTGTTGATATGGCTCGGGGACTTGTGCATTGGTTATCAGTGATGGGCAGCCGGTGCGGTTGGATGACTCACGGCTGGGTGAGCTACTGTTGAATGCTTGGCCGACTACGGTTAATGTAGAGGTGTATGTGCAGGAATATACATCACACCGAGTAATTGGAACAGGGATCTAATTAAGCTGCATTTTGGCTTAGATCTTGCACATAGAGTGCATCATGGGATAAACACACTTGGATGGGGAAAGACAGGTTCTGCTTGCCTTTCAGTTGGAGATCTCTATAGTCGATCTGCAACCACTGCAGGCAAGGACGCAGCTATGAGTGGATTTGGAATGTCAAGACCACCCCGAAAGCGCAATGCTTAATTTGGAGAATGGCATTGGATATTGTTTCGGGGAGGAAAAAGATTAAAAGTGTTGCCTTGCTCGATGTAATGGTTCCTCTTGCGAAAATGATCGCAGCTTGGCATGCTATTGAGGTAGCAATTTTCCGTTTCAGGGCGAATAAGCTTTGGATCGAGGGAGATGCACTTTGAGTAATTACGGCAATCCAAAAGGGATTGGGTGATGATGGCTATGCGGGAAATCTGCTCAAAGATATCAAGGCATGGCTTCACACCCTTGACGAAAGGAAGGTGACACATATTTTTCGAGAAGGGCATGCACCGCCAGATTTTATGGCAGGTGGAGGATCTAGAGGTTTGGCTACTGAGTACGTTATGGGGGTGTTGGCATTGTAAGGAAACATTAATTATTTCTGTTTCTGCCAAAAAAACTCTCTGAAAGTAACATTATATTCTGCTACCTTACCTTCAGAATAATTCTTCTGCATACATAACCAAAAACTTGGCACGCACCATAAAATGTCCTCATCATGGTCCTTATAAAAGAAAATGTCAGAAAGATTATTAGAAAAGTTCGCAATATATTTGCATCCATATTGCTTTACTCTTCAAATTTCTAGTTTGAGTTCGAGATTTCCAATTTTCAGTTAAGGTTAGATGATAGGAATCTCCTTGTGATCCTTCAGATTCTAATTTTGAAGTGCTAGTAATCACTGAGTACAGGGAAAGGTTAATGAAACACAAAAAACTCATCGCTACATTCAAAAAGACTACTGAAACATGTAGATAATGCTTCACATACAAAAAGAGATAATAAACAGACTGTTGGTCAATGTTACAAACATAGATATCTAAAATCACGATGATAAATCAAAGTTCAAAGAAAAATAGGAGTGAGACTAAATGGAAGGATGAAAAAGTCTTCCTAGGACCACGTGTCATCACTTTTATCCAAGAAAAGGAAATTGTAAGAAACCCGAAATAGAATTACCTGCAACCAGTTCCGTTTTCGTTCGGGCATGAAATCCATACAGAGACTTTCCGCCCTCTGAAAGAAAGGAACCAGAAAGCAGGTCAAATTTTTTGACTTCAAAGTTCAAGCTGACAAAAAGGACAAGACTGAATCTACTCAGATAGCCTGACCCAATTAAAGATTTGAAAATGAAGCATTGCATGAACAATCGCTTAAACTCAAACAAACTAGGTCAATGGAAGCACTCTCATAAATTGAAATCCAATCACACAAGGGCCAAAGAAACATTCCATAAAGTCTAGTTTGGCCAACTTGAATGCTCAAGTTGAAATTTTTGACATGTACACCCAAAATAGCTAAAAATTCAACGAGAAGTCTTGGATTCAATAACTGAAGATTATGAGTTCCACATCACTTGTTCAAATTGACATACTGCAGAAATTGACATGTTCAGATTGATATAATGCAGAATATGATGTAGAGATGCCAAAGATTGAAATGATGCAAGTGAAGAAATATCAGGTTTTTATATGAACGGAAACTTTTTACATAGGTAGGATTAGTCTACATAGGAATTTTCTGAGTCCACCATATTATATGACTTGATGTACCAAGAGAGTACAGAAATGAAACTAGTCTTATATACATACAACAAAGCAGCATAGCTGGAGAAATATATACCGACTACACTAATAAAACCTTCACCACTTCTTTCAAGGAACAATCAGATGAGAGGCGAATGTTACTCTATGGTTTAGGAAGGTTTCTAAAAGCTCAAAGCCATCATAGCCACACAATCATCTTTCCAGAAGTCTTAACATTAACGACCTTAACTTCCACAAGCCATGCACTCTTCTCGGTTTTCCAATGAACAAGCAAGTTGTGCCATTTTAGATTCCAAATTATCCTCCACTGGCTTATCCTCCTGCATATTCTCCACAAACATATTTTGATTACTACTAGTTATGTGTTTGAAGACCAAAAAAATGGCCATATGAAAGCTTGTTGAGGGAAGAAAGAGATGTAGGCTCTACCTTGAGCATGGAAGTATCCACTGTGAACTTGATTGCATCAGCTGCGGCACGTGATCGCAGATAATACAATCCAGTTTTGAGACCCTTCATGAAAAGTTACAAGTATTAATATAGTTGAAAAAAGATATAAGATCATTAACAAAAAATATAGAATGATCTAGCCAAAGTGCATGAATCTTTTTACTAAAAGGCTGCTACAGGGCATAAGGGAGTTAGTTGAGAGCCTTGTTGAAAGACCAGGCTGAGTCCAAGTGGCAGCAAATAGATGTCAAATTACAGGAAGGGGTCTCACAAAATAAAAGAAAAAAAGAAAATTAAAGAAAACATTTTTTAGAGAAAAAAATTAAAGTAGTTAAAAGGAAAATTATGCCATACCTTAGACCAAGCATAGAAGTGAAGTGAAGTCAGCTTCCCAAAATTGGGTTGGTCCATGTGGATATTTAGGCTCTGGCTCTGATCTATATAGCATCCGCGATCAACAGCCATGTCAACTACAGTCCTTTGCTTGATCTCCCACACAGTTCTTACATCACCAAGGTTAATGCATAAGAAAAAGATCTAGACACTGAAGAAAAACAAATTTTCTATTCAGCTCTTACTTGTAAATTGCTTTGAGATTATCTGGAACCTCTGGAACTTTGACAACCGATCCATTTTCATAAATAATCTTGTTTTTAAGGACAGGAGACCAGAGTCCCATTTCAGTCAAATCATGCAGGAGATGCTTGTTCACAACTACAAACTCTCCACTGCAAGATGAAAGTAATATGATCCATTAAGAATTTGTCATGCATTTGAAATGCTGGGCGATATCATTAAATGCTAACAAAAGTGTACCTCAAAACTCTGCGGCTGTAAATGTTAGATGTGTAGGGCTCAAAACACTCATTGTTTCCAAGAATTTGACTAGTTGAAGCAGTAGGCATTGGAGCAATCAGAAGCGAGTTTCTAACCCCATTCCTAGATATCAATTCCCTTAGTGCAGGCCAATTCCAACGGCTAGATGGGGTAACATTCCACATGTCAGGTTGAAGAATTCCCTGCATATGAATATGGTGAGTAAACATATAGGAATAAATCTCAACATGCTGAATTTTAAGTTACATATTGACAATATATGAAGCAATCTTATGCTCTTCACCGAGTACTACATGCTGAATTTTTTGTTAAGGCTCACATAACATGCAAAAGAGTTCAATTCTAACAAAGGTACATATCCATTAGCATGCCATGCGTATATGTAAAACAGGAGCATATTTCAAAGAAAATGCTCTGAAAACTAATTAGCATATACTATTAAAACTTTATCATGCAATTAAGTCCTTAACCAAAGCAAATACACTAGATTTTTCCAGAATAGTAGCCAACAGCCAACACAGACCTTACTGACAGGACTTCCTTGGTATGTTTCATATGTGCCTTCTGTTACAGCAATTTCTGAAGAAGCTCTCAAAGCATGATAAATATAGTCTCAAATATTTCCTTGTTCAGCTTTTGAGCCTGCGTAAAAAATAAAAAATAAAAAAATCAATGACACTTAGACACTGATCCAATCACACTAAAAGGAACCACTTAAAAGCCCGCAACTACCTCTTCTGAATCAAAAGGCATGCCAAGCAAGATGAAGGTGTCTGCCAAACCCTGTACACCAATGCCAATTGGCCTATGCCTTAGGTTTGATCTCCTTGCAGTTTCCACAGGGTAATAATTAACATCAATGATTTTGTTGAGGTTTGCAGTAACTATTGCCGCAATCTGTTGAGATAAACAATATACCATAGAATCAACAATGTACCCAGCATTAAAAAAATATCACTAATGGAATATTGTAAAGAAAAAAGCAAACCTCAGCAAGCTTGTCAAAATCAAAGTATCTGTTCTTTGATCCAATGCTTCCAACCAACTTAGATGGGGTGATTCAATAGGAATGTCCTGAAAATAGAAAATGAGAGCAAAACTTATCCACCATTGCTCTGGAAGGTTATGCAAGGATATTTTACTCCAAAAACAAGGATCAACAGTCCATACCTTCCCTAACAAATCGTGGTAAAGCAATGGAAGCTAAATTGCATACAGCAGTTTCAGTCGGGCTTGTAAACTCTATTATTTCAGTGCATAAGTTTGAAGACTTTATGGTCCCAAGATTTTGTTGATTACTTTTCCTGTTGCAGGTATCCTACAGATAGAAAATAATATTTTAGTAAAAAGCTGAAAAACATTAGCATAAAACAGATTATGAGAGGCACGCTGAACATTTTCATGATACCTTATATAGCATATAAGGCGTCCCAGTTTCTATTTGAGATTTCAGAACTTCAAACCAGAGGTTTTGTGCTTGAACAACCTTCTTGGCCTTTCCCTAAAGATCAAAACAGAAAAAAAAAATTACTGCAAGTTCAAATCAAATCTACACTTTGAAATTGGAGAAAAGGTTTACCTCTCTCTCATATTTTGTGTACAAGTTTTTGAACTCCTCACCCCAGCAATCAGCTAAACCTGGAGCTTCATTAGGGCAAAACAATGACCACTGCCCATTATTTTGGACCCTTTCCATAAAGAGATCAGGAATCCATAGGGCATAAAAAAGATCACGTGCCCTGTGCTCCTCCTACAAGATGATGACCAGAAATTAGTATTATCGCAGGGATGGATTTTTCAAAAGGGGGCAACCTTATAAAAGCACACAATCCCCAGGATTGAAATAGCATGCAGTAAAATAAGAGGGAAACAAGAGTTCCAACTGTGGAACACTTTGTATAAAGAAACATAGTTTAATATATGCAAACTCCAAGTGTCCAAGGGAACAACCTACTTTTGTTACAATTCCAAGATTTTGACAGGAATACAAACTTAAAACATGGCTGTTTGGCTGGTTTGAGCTAATGCTCACTTCCAAACCAAGCACAAATTCTGCTAGGTTTTGGCAAAAGGACATGAAATTTTCAAACCTTGTGTTTAATTTACATTTGCATTATAAGCAAGTATGATAATTAAGTCGTTAGGTTCTTCTACAGAATTAGAACCAGATAATTTCATCCAGGACTAAATGATCTGAACTCTAAGCACGTGTCACACAGCAGATTTCAGAATGTTGTTTAATTTACCTTTCCATGGTTTTTCCTAAGGTCCAGAAACTGAAAAATATCTGCATGCCAAGGCTCCAAGTACACAGCAAATGCACCTAAATGGAACAGAGGAAACAGATTTTTCAACTAAGCTACGAGGAATGAACTATATCAGAGTCAAGAAATGAGTTGGCAGTGTCTAAATTACCCTTCCTCTTGCCTCCTCCTTGGTCAACATAACGAGCAGTGTCATTAAACACCCTTAACATTGGAACAATACCATTGGATGTTCCATTTGTCCCTCGGATATAACTGCCTGTTGCACGAATATTATGAACAGAAACACCAATTCCTCCAGCAGACTTGCTTATAACTGCACATTCCTTGAGAGTGTCATATATACCCTCAATGCTATCATCTTTCATGCAAATAAGGAAGCAGCTGCTTAACTGGTAACATACAATTCCACAGCATTAGAAGATAAAATCCAACCTAGCTTTGATTCATAAACAGAACTTTAAAATAAAGAAGGAGGAAAAAAAAAAAATCACCTGAGGCCGAGGAGTGCCAGCATTAAATAAAGTAGGGGAAGCATGTGTAAACCATCGCTGGGACATTAGATGGTATGTTCTCACGACAGAATCAATATCATCCTTGTGAATCCCAACAGCAACTCTCATTAGCATGTGTTGAGGCCTTTCAACTACCTTTCCAGAAACTTTAAGAGGTAGGATCTCTCAAGAGTTTTGAAACCAAAGTAATCATAATCAAAGTCCCTGTCATAAATTATCTCACTGTCCAAACAGCCTGCATTCTGTAGTGAATAAAGTTGACTGATGTTAAAATCTTGTATACAATAATTAATCCAATTATAACAACAAAATAAAGGGAACAGAATTACAGATCGTTTCTATTATTTGATGTGTCCCAAATGTACATAAGTCACTGCTATTAGGACAACATAAGATGAATTGGATGTATGAAATCCAAAGTTTTGCCCTTTAAATTAACAAAAACAGTCAGTAACAAGTAATGGTGATTAAATTGATGCATCAAATTCAATGACAAGGTATATAACAAAATCAGCTATATTTCTCTAAATTGGAGAATCATAACACATATATAGCAATTTATCTATTTGTAACAACAACAAATCAAATGTACAGAATTACAGATCATTTCAATTATCTTTATGTTTTATTTCTTTTGGAGAAAGGGCCATAGGCTTAATTATCTTATATGTCTTAAATGCACTTAATTCACTCCTATTAGCACAATATGAGATGAACTAGACATGCAAAGTCCAAATTGCTGCCCTCTAAAACTAATCAGAATAGCCAATAATATGTAATACTGACACAAATTGATTCATCAAATTCAATTACAAGAGATATACACACATTAGCTGCCTAGCCCTAAATTGGAGAATCATAACCAGAAAATTAAAAATGACCACATCAATCACCAACTACTTCTAGAACCTCAATTGAAACAACTGATGTCACTAGAAGATTATAAGGTCAAAATCAAATAAAAACTATAATTTGAGTATGTCAGAAAGATCACCTTCATGATTATCTCATAAACGTCATCAGCAATCAGAGGTGCCTCCAGCCCCGATCTCTCATTGAAATGATAATACATGACCTTAATCCTGAAACCACAATATAAAAACTAATTATTTACAATTTACTTTTTAAAAAACCTTAAACAAAGCTAAAAAATAAAAGGGATGATTACTATTACGTTTCTGAGAACGACTTCTTAGTGTTCTTGTGCAGATTGGAGACCGCAATCCTCGCCGCAAGCTATCAAGACGCAAATTGCGCACAATAAGAATTCAATTGACCGATCACCAAAATCTCAACAAGGGCAGCGAAGAAATTACCGAAGCATAGTCCGGATGGTTCGCAGTCATGGCGGCCGCGGTCTCGGCAGCGAGCTCGTCAAGCAGGCTCGTAGTAACGCCCTTGTAGACCCCAGCGCAGACCTTTTGGGCGACGAGCACCGGATCGCAGTGCTCGTGGCTCAATCCATAGCTCAGTTTCTTCAGCCTCGCCGTGATCTTGTCGAAGTGGACGGGCTCGTGCCTCCCGTCTCTCTTCACGACGTACATCTGCGAAAACTAGGGATTTTTGGGGGCGTTTTGGTGAGGGGGAAGTTCGGGTTTTGGGCATCTTTTGTAGCTTCTCTCGGAAGATTTCGATTTTGAAATTTTGGCGCCAATGGAGGTGCGGGACCCACGAAATTCCGGGGCGGCGAGCGGGGGAAGAGGAATCTCGTCGATCTTTGGCGCGCGTTTTGGGGAGGAGGAAATTTTTTTTGTCGCTTCTCGGTTTTACAAGCAGCAGTTAATGGCCTGCAGCTTGCCAATGGGCCTTGTTCATTTGGGTTGACTTTGATAGCGGGTCGGAAGGAAGTAACAAATAATCCAGCCCAGACTTTGTCGAATGTGGGCTAGGCGCTGATCACCAAGGCCCAATCCGCTGAGGGCATGTTAGGCCGCTAAAAAGAGAGGTGAGGAAAAGATTGAGGATCTCTGCGTGTCAGAATTTAGGCATTTTTTAGAGCTTTGAGCCCGGGATGTTTGGCTAAAATTGAGATTGGGGAGTTTTTTCTCTCAGCTTTTACAACACAAACAGACAATATAAAGAAAAGAAAGGGAGTACAAGTACCACGATTTCAGAGGGAAAAAAAAAAATTCACCAACTTTCACGACAAACAAATATGACCTAAAGCCGGCAAATAGCTTTTGGTGCCAGCCGAGTTGGGCTGCATCTCAAATCAACTCAATTCAACAAGAAAGTAACAAGTTTCTGGGAGATATGGAACTAGGGATGTGTTTGGTATATAAGAATTTATTCGAGAATTCTAAATTCACAAGCAAAATTCTTGTATTTGACATGAACTTACTCATCATTTCCAAAAATATTGGATTCCCATGGGGATGAAATTTCCTTGTTTCGTGGGAATATAATTCCCACCGTGAAATATGGGTATTCTATATTCCCACCTGAGTGGCATTCATAAAATAATTTATTTCTCAAAATAACCCTATTTATTCTTCTCATCTTTATTCCTTTATTGTCTTGTACCAACATGGCATCATTGTTGACACCGCTACCACCACTGCCCACTTTCACCGACCACTGCCAGCACCGCATCCGGTGACCGTTGATTGCCGGTCATCGCTACTCTAATTGCTTACCACCACTACTTGCCGCCATCATAAACGACTGATTGCCGACCACCATCACCACCACCCCAATCGTCAATCACCACCATCAACCCCCTACCACCGTTGTCGCTGCCGCATTAGGTGATCATTGACTGCCAACTGCTACCGCCGCCACCGCAATCTCCAACCACCACTACCGACCACAACCGTCATAGCCAATTGCCAACCACCACCGTTACCACCATCACCACTACCCTAAATTGCTGACAATTGTTGCCAACTACTGCATCACCACCCCAATCGTCGACCACTGTCGTCAATCTCCAACCACCACCATCACCAACAACAACAACCAAATCACCAGCTATCGTTGCCAACTACCACCGCCGACCGCCTACCACCACTCCAATCATCAACCACTGTCGCGCCTGCCACCGCCAACCGCCTGCCGCCACTCCATTCGTCAACCACTGTCGTCGCCCGCCACCACCGACCGCCCGTCGCCGACCGCCACCACCGTCACCCCATCGTCAACTACTGCCATTACTTTTATCACTTTACTTGCTATTACTAATCTCTCACTGCAAGGTCAGTTTGGGAAAATATATTCAATAATATCATATTTCTAAAAATATTTTTAATGTACCAAAGACAATATTAGTTTGTGATTGTAATATCTTAATTACACCAAACATGATACTACAATATTCTTAAGAATTTAATGTATAGGAATTATACTCCTGAGAGGTAGGAAAATTGCATTCCACGTAGCAAATGGACCCGAGGTATAAATGGGCGGGATTCATCAAATTCATTCATGTAATTTCAGAGTTTGAATCCAATAAAGGATCATTTGTTTGCTCGTAAGAAATTTTGAACGACCTCTGTTTGAATCAATGTGTATGTTTTGCTTTGAAGAAGGATTCAGAAAAGGTCAAAGGACTTTGGTGGATCCTATGCGGCACGTGCCACTTTGAATCACTTCGTTCTTTTGTATTCAGGGGAAAAAAAAAGATTTTTAAATAAGCATGAAAGTGGAAAAGAGAATTTTTAGGTAACTTTTAAATTTTTAATGAAAAAACCTAAAATCTAAAGAATTTAGTTGCTTTTTGAATCTCGGGTGATTTCTCCACGCAGCAAAACAACATTTAAAATGTCCATCAAAATTATTAAATACCCCCCACACCTGTTTGAAACTTCGTTGGAGTTCAGTGGGAAACTTCAGTTTTTAAAATCCGATCAACCCGTCAAGGTTGGAGAATAATAATAATTATAATGCCCCGGAAAATTATAATATCAATGTTGTAATAATTCTTGAACTTTTACTTTCCCGTGAAAAAGGATTTACGATGTCTTCAAATTTAATACATTAAACATTTATTTAATGCTTTCTCCAAGAAAAAGAAAATTGCATATATTTATTCATCCTTAGCAGCAAATCGAGGCAAAATTTCACTAAAATACTATGAACTTTTAGCTATTTTTTAAAAAATACTTTGAACTTCTAAAATTACAAAACACTACCATGAAGAAACTTCCACAAACTATAAAACGACTAATAAGAATAAGAAAAAATAATTTGCTCTCATCTAATGCAACACACAAAATAAAAAAAAAAATTAGAGAAAGAGAGCTGGAAGAAGAGAGTGAAGAGACCAACAAGAGAGTAAGTGAGAAGAGAGAGCATAGCAAAGTAGAACTCTTTTTTTGTAATTTTGACAGTGGGATTAGAGAGAGAGAGAGTGACGGGGAGACAGATTGAGAGAGGGATGGGAGAGAGCCCTTTTGTTGTAATTTGATAGTGGATTTTGAGAGAAATTAAAGAGTGTCTTCGTCATTAAATTGTCTCGTGATTTATGCGTGACTGTCAACTTACCATTAGGCTGACGAATGGTATTTTCTTGATAATTTGAGAAAAAAATTCGTGATAGTAATTTGAAATTTTGAAAGTCCATGGTATTTTTTGTTAGTTCTTGACAATCCAATTCAATGTCAAGATCAACCGGTCCAATCGGCCAGTCAGTGAAAATCAGGTAAGAAATTTTTCGTTCAATTGAACATTCGTTAATTACATAATCACCTTTCAAATCTCTTTCCTAGACGCCTATCAGGGGTATTTAGTCAGTCTCGTACTAGTAATAAACCAGCAAGATAAATAATTCAATGATAATTTATTTAGCAATATTTATTAAAATAAATATTCCAATATGAATACTTTATTTAGCATAATCCCTACAATAAGAACGCTAGTTCAAATAGACAAAGATATATGGAATTCAATAATTCTTGCAACACTGAATGTTAGTATAAACGGACAATGTGACAAAAATAAAACCAGATTTAGAGTGAAGTTCGCGCAAAGCAAATCTACTTAAGACAATTATGTTCCCTGCTAAGATGCATACGAGATAATAGACGCTGGTCTCCCAAGATACAACACTCTTTCACGTGTTCTGCACAGCACTTTACAAAATCACGTACAGTCGAACCAAAGTTGACCCGTACTTTTCACTTATTCAAAGAACAAAAGTAGAAAAGGGACACAGGCAAAAAATCAGAATTCAGACAGAATTCTAAAAAAAAATAAATAAAATTCCTTGAACTCATTTGTTCTTGTGGTTATTGTTATTCTGAGTTTTTTGGATTCATCTCACTTGTTTAAGTTGTTCCTTTTGGAGTGAAATTATGCTCTTTATATAGAAATTTAGAGTAAGCCTTTTGGAGTAGACACAATTGTTCGATCAGAATGGGTCCAATCATTCTGAACAGACGCATCTGTTCAGTTGGAACGAGTTCAATTGTTCCGAACAAACACATTCGTTTGCCGAACAGACACTTTCGTTCAACTAAAACAGGTTATTCCCAAATAAACACATCTATTCGGTCGGAACAAACGCAACCGTTCTGAATAGACACATCCATTTACCAAATAGACACGTCCATTCGTCGAACAGACACATTCATTCGCATACACTTTCAATGTTGGATTAAAAAGAGTTTTCACTCTTTTTGGTCCTATTTAGTTCTTGTTTTAGGCCAAATTTCGGCTTGAATATCTCATTCATTCAAAAATAAAATTGAACGCGTGAATATACCATGTTCATCGCCAATTGAATTAGAAACATCCGAACCATCTCCTGCATTCTGAGCAGCGGGTCTCGCCTAAATTCAGCTCAAATTTCACTAAAAACTATTAATTCCAAGTTTCCAATAATTTTTCACAATGAATGAAGATTTAGAAAGTATACACATTATAAGACTGATTTTACAGTGAAAGTTACTTTAGGAAAGAAATTGCATCAGAATAGATGACCTACGTCTTGAACCTTCCGTAGCGAAAGTTTTATCGGACTTATTAGCCAATCAGTGATCTACATCTTGAATTGTGGAATGTTTGTGTAAGCTAAGTCAACAAGGCTCACACAGTAACTTTTCAAAATCAACTTTGATTTTCGGTTTGTGTCTATTTCAGCCCTGGACATTCTTGATTTTAGAGGATGTGTTTAGAGAATCACAACCTCCCAAAGATTCTCAAAGAGGTCGGTCATAGCTCTACACTCATATAGGTGATTGTCTATTAAAAGTAGGCCTACTCTACCACACTTTTTGATAATAAGCTATAGGTATCATTAAAAGCATTAAACTTATCCTAAATTCTATTGTAAAAAGCACTTGGGTGCACCATAAAAATGGAATTGGAGTCAAACTCCTGAGTGCTTACTCATAAATTCAATCA